>JAQQZY010000017.1:12361501-12376842 GCA_030068375.1 Ostorhinchus rueppellii | reverse complement strand
CCCCCCCCCCCCCCCCCCCCCCCCCCCCCCCCCCCCCCCCCCCCCCCCCCCCCCCCCCCGCGGACGAGTGTGCTCTATTCTGTCTTATCTCTGCTCACTTTAGGACAAACTGAAAAAAACAACTCCACGTGCTCCAGCTGCTTCTTCTTCTGCAACAGTCTGAGGGTTGAGAAACATTTGAGAATCAAATGGGAAAGTTGTATCATACTTTTAAGAAGTAGCAAAAGGGCAACCTCTGTTCAAACGACTGGAAGGGACCAATGACCTCAAGTGTTCAGTGTCATATAAACATGTTAAATATGTTTCTTATTTACAAACTGATCTGCCTTTGAGCCCCACTGGTATGTAATCATACAGTCCGGCAACAACCAAAAATAGTCAAAAATTAATAACTTACAGTGGGAAGAGGAGGACAAAATATGCTGTGTGTAATAAGTCACAGTGCGGTAATTCAGATATTAAAACATACACTTGTATGCGCTCACAATGTCCCTCATGCATGTAAAGTTTTGCATGAACTTTTCTAGAATAAGTATCTGTCTATTTTGTCTTATAAGATAACACTAGAGCTCTGCTCCTCATTCATTTAAAGTATAGTACTTTTATATTTATCACTGGTACATTCCATATACTTGATTGTTTAGTGAGGACAAATACTCTCCAGGGATAATGAAAATGTATGTAGCGCACTCGCCTCTAGAAAGATTCAGGTTAAAACACCTTCATGCAACACATTACATCATTAATACAGATTACATCATTAATACAGAACATATTATAGAGCAATCACATCACAGCGCCATTACAGTGTGGAGCATGGCATGAGGGCGAGCAGCAACAGCCACGCAACCTGCTTATCACTGACGGATGTCTGCCTGTGGATCGTTGCGCGGCAGATACACTGAAAAATTAGGCCTTTCGCTTTCATCATTCAGCAGAGATCCAATAAAATGGCTGTCATTTTCAGCTCTCAGTGCAACTTGTTTGCAACGCAGGGCTTGTTTTCAGAGGAAAAGCATCTGTATTCTTTAATGAGACTTCAAAGACGAAGGGGCAAAAAAAGCTAAATATATGGATCTGTCCAAAACACTGAATGGAAGGAAAAACCTTATCATCTTTCACCTTCTTGTTGTTTTTATATTTTTCTATTGTGCTGACCAGCAACACAATTTAGTTACTGTGACACAAAGATTACATGACTTGTCAGGTGCACAATGCAAACAGCTGAATCAGCTGACTTATTAATCCAGGGTTTCTGCTGGTTTTGGACCTCTTCAACACCATTATGAATGCAAATTTCACATCTACATCGTGAATGAAAGTATGAGGTAAAATTGGACTCGACTCTGGTCCCACTGTGGATAATATTTGGTTGATGGAAGGAGTTTGCCGGCGCATTTTTATAGCAGCTTCATGTTTTTATGACTCTGCTTGTGACTCCTAAGTTCCATATTTAAGTGATTTCTTGCGTTGTATTCATGGTTTTCAAAAAACTTTAACTGAGCACTGAACGTGTTGTTCTGGAGCCAGATCTCATTGAACGTGCACTTAGCAATATTAGATGAAACGAACAGTAATACAATTTTACTGCTAGAAGTTGCCATTATTTTTAATGGGAGGAGGAAATGCCACATCTGCGCACGCACACACACACACACACACACACACACACACACACACACACCACCTTGACACACTAGATATAACTGAACGCCAATGAATTCTGACTGGACTGTAATATTTGTATTAGTCCTTTTTGGTGCCACATCAGGTTCCACTTGTTACAGTCTGATTAATACATATTTTCCAAAACAAAATATTAAAAGTCCCAGCATGTGCAGTTTTATACAAGTGACACAAGCTTCATACTCTAAACAATAGTTAAAAAAAGAAAACATTTTGCACATTGTAATCTCTACAATTCAAGTAATATACTAGACATAAGTAAGACATTGAATAGCCATCAGCTCTTTAAAGGCAGAAGTGGAAAAGTTAAATAACACATGAAAATAAGTGTGTACATTATTGCAAAGATCACCCCAAAACTCACCAGTTCAGCATCAATAATGTTCAGCGGGAGAAGCTCATGTCTTGGCCTGCAGAGACAAAAAAGGACATTCAGTAAGAAAGGGAGAATTTCATAAATCACAGAGCCCTGAATGTGGACTTATTTGGCCGAGGTCTAAACCCGGAACAGAGCGAGGACGGGTGAATGCAGAGATGGAAGCACAAAGATGGAGAGACATCCCGGTACTCCTCTGCCAAAGAAAACACAAAGTCAATCGCAGCATTGACAAACAGTATCACAGCACAGATATGTAGTCAGACTTTAACAGCAGCGACGAGTGTGTAGGGGGCTGTGATGCGATATGTTTTGAACATACAACACAGGGTGTCAGTCGGCGTTGTCACGTTTTATCTTATCTGTCGGCCTATCAATCCGTTTGGCTGTCTGTCTGCACTCCCACGTTCACAGAGCTCACTGTGACATCTTAAAACATTTACAGGGATGACTGACATGCTTTTTTCACAACTGCCTTGGAAAGAAACTTCATTGTGATAAAAACATGATAGCCCCATCAAAACAAAAGTACAGAACTAGAGACAGCTGAGCTAATCAACACCAGACACTCCTAATTATAAAAAAAAAAAAAAAAAAAAATAGAAGCAGCACAGGAATAAATCAAACAGTGGAAGAGCGAGGAAGCACGCTCGCCTTCAAATGAAAGAAAGAATCAAAAACGTACTGTAAACTGGCAGGAGGAAGAAGGAATTCCAACTCAAGTCCCACTAGAATAAACCTCTAACCTTGAAGAAATTCAATATGATGCTGGCAAGTACAGCACAGTGAAAACATGCAAACAAAAGAGAAGATTTTCTCACTTCACTGCTGGTTGGAACGAGCCTCACAGCCAAACTACAATCGTTGCAAAACATTACACTGCAAAAAATGCTTCTTGAACAGTTAGGATCGCCTGAGATTTACACATTTCTCCTTTTCGATTATGGTGTCATCCAGGAGTTAAATGTGCATTGATGGTTGTATTGTTATTTTTAACTTATTAAATCTGCAAAGAAGTGCAAACAATCGTTGCTCCTTCAATCTAAAACTAACAATAATCTGTTAAGATCATCCCTGTTAAAATAACTAGGGTTATCGCACTGATGACATTCAAATAAACAATGTACAGCAGCATCCATGTCTTCAAAATTAACTAAAAATGTCTGCTAGAGCTGTACACCGTGTGCACCAAAGACAGAACACTTACACCATCATCTAGTCCAAAAAAGGAAACAATACAAATCACCTGCACACCCTCAGTTAGCCTTTAAGCTTCTTAGTCCACCTCTATTCATTGAAATGCTTCACAGTCTGCATTTAAGCCACAGGTAGGAGATTGTTATTGTGTGAGGGACGGTAATGTTTGCCACTGTAATCACCGGTGAAACGTTTATGTGGCTGTGTCAGTAAGCCGGAGGAGAATTTGTTTTTCTTTACATAATGGCTGTGATCTTTCATAGACAGCAGAGGACACACTTTAGGACCCTCTGTAATTTTACAATATTACCGTGCTTCCTTCTATGGTACCTGTTGAGATTAGATCTAGCGAAAGAACGGTATTTTTCTATAATACAGATATGTGACATCTCAAGTTTCTAACGAAATGTAGAGGAGATTAATCAATTTTGAATTTTGCAGCCATGTATGCATTAACTTTTAACAAAAAGCTCACTGTGGGATATTTACACTGCAAATAGGCTTATGGAGTTTCCCACAGGTTATGCCAAAGCAAATAACATCCACTACCTTCACAGTGCGTTTCTGAGAAACAGGTTTTTATAATGGAAACCTGCTGTTTGTCCCTAGAAACAATCTACTGGCACTGTCATGCATTCTGCCATCATAAGGAGACAGTTTGATATCATTGCCTGGAAATAAAAAAATATATATAAAATGTCCTAGGGAGCAAATTACCATTGATTTCACCAAGACTCAATGTCAAGGAAAGATGAAACTCTTACATTTAGCATTCATCATTTTTGGACACATTATTTATACAGATTAAACACAAAACACATAACTGGACTCAATTCCAGTAGATCTAACATTGCTAATATTTTTCATTGATTGAACGTTCATGCAGCAGAAACAGACAGAAAGTAAACACAGCTTCTGGGGGCAACCAGTACTTTCTGATGGTCCTGACAGAAAATCAATGCCACCTTGCTGTTTGGGATGTATGCATGGCAGCTGTAGCTCACACATTCATTAAGCTGCCAAACCCGCCTAGCAGCAGCAGCAGCAGCATGTAGTCTCTGGGTTCACCACATCCTCAAATCAAAGAGAAAATATTCTAGGGCAACACTCTGCAAATCTCACAGTGTACCTACAAGCATGTGCACATATTATGGTACAAACTAGACATAAATATCCAGGATACGTCGGTCGGTCCGTTGACTTTTATGGCCCCTGTGCCTGTCTGTCATCGGCCGGCTGCTGCTGCTGTTCTGTCCCGCTACAGCTAGCACCACCAGCTAGCCTCCCAGCCGTTGGAAACATCATTAATTAACCCCTGAATTTGATCAACTTTTAAAGAAGCGCCCGCTTTCGGTTGTATCATAAATACCTGGAAGAGGAGTCGTAGAGCCGAGGAAAGCGGGAGAAAATTCAGTATCAAATTGCTAAGAGGTCCATTTTAATGCGTCTGGCTAGCTAGCTAGCAGAGGCTACTGTCTCCAGCTGCGCGTGTGACAGAGGCAGAGATGATGTGTGATGTCTGAATGATGCGAGGAGGATTTGGAGTGAGCGTGATGGAGTTTAGACGCAGGGTCCTGTCAACACCACGTAAACTAACACAAAAAAACCCCCTCACACACTTCAACCTGGTTCCAGCGCACAACTCTGAATATTCCGTTAGCGGCTACAGGAGGGTGGTCGAATGGGGTTTGTGTTTTGTTTCTTACGTGATTTCGGTGCTGGAGACGGGGCTGGTGTTAATCCGCCTGTGAAAAGAGACGATGCCGTGCGGAGTCCGGGTCCGGGATTTGCTCTTTGTCGGCCGTCTGTGTGTATATAGATAGAAATATGTGTGTGTATATGTGTGGTGTGGAGTGTATGTGTGTGTGTGCTCCGCCGCTCTATCCCGTCTCCCTCCGACTGTCTGCTCCGCTCCGTCTCCCCGCTGCTGGAGTGTCCCGGTGCTCTTGTACCACTCGCCCTCCAGTGGAGAATGAACGGCCTTGATGCGCTTTGATTAGGAACCCCCCACCCCCCCTTCCCTCTCTTTCACCAAACGTGCCTGCGCGTGAATGGCAAATGCGCGTGCGCGGCCGTGAGCGTGTGCGAAAATGAGTGAATGAGTGTGCGTTGGGTTTACAGAGTGAGTCATCCAGCAGAATCAGATGCAGCTCCTCCCTGCTTTTTTAACAGCTGACTACTGTAGGCTCCATGCGCTCATAAAGACAAACACCCCCCCCCCCCTTTTCTCCTCCTCCTCCTCTTCTTCCTCCCTCCCACTGTGAAGTCACAGTAAGGCTGCCCTCCTTTTCTATAGGGACTCCACTATGGGTCTGACTGAGTTTGTTGCATTCATTTTTATATCACTTCATGTAATATAAATCATACCGCACTGCACTGAAAAAAAAAGTACAGGATAAATAATCTTTTTTGACGGGAACACATGCTGCCTTATGTCCAGATGAATCCAAATAAAGTCACTTTTGCTTGATCTAATCACAAATACAGTCCTATGCAAAGTTCAGTAGGTGACAGAAATCTCTATGTGTTGTAACATGAGGGGAAAAAATATTCACTAGAATCTAAGACCTACACAACCTCCAGTGACTAAAAGCATATTTTCATCTAGAGTGTTAAATAACTTCTGAAACATTAATCCTATCAATATATTGAAATAATTCAAGTAAAATAGTTTCTCAGCTTTTCGTTGTCATCAGATATGACCCATTTGGATGTCAACAGGCTCCATAGTGAACGTGAAAACACTATCTTCTTCTGCAATATCGATTCACCAATAAAAACCCATGCAGTTTGACAAATGGCAGTGGTTGTAGAGGCTTGTTTTCACGTTTTCTTCAATTTACTCTGTTTTGATGCAACAAATATTGAATTTACTCTCAGCTTTTATAAACATCAACATGATTAGTAGAATTTAATACGGGGAAAATATAGGATTTTCACTGAACAATGGAGGGCATATTCCAATTAATTGATAATTAATCCCTGAGGAAAGGTTAAGGCTAGGTCTTTAGGGGTTAAAACCGTGTGATTAAAAAAAAAAAAAAACGTCGAGAGAAATCATCTAACGCAAGTGCACTGCCTGTTCTTTCCCCTTTCAAACATTTTAAGACTTGAAGATAACGTGTGAATTTCTGTCAGAATTTGATACTACGGCAAGGTTTGAGAGTAACATCACTTTAGGGTTATATCTTAAATGTGGGATTAGCACTGGATTAGGTTTACATTGGGTCTGGATTAGGATATTTGAGGCAAAGTGTAAAGGGCTCGGATTAGATTCAGGGCCAAGGATCAAAAGTAGTCCATGACGATCTTCATGAGTAGTACTAGTACTAAGTCTGCGTCCTGTGTGTTCATGTATGTGTCTGTTTAGTGTACCTCTTAAGATGCAGTCCACTTCTCCTCTGCTGTCCTGGTGAGCCTCATTAAAGCCCAGTTACTGGACACCTCCTCCTGCACCTCCTCCTCCTTATCCCACAGCAGATGGGCAGACGCAGGGTGATAATATTCCTGAGAGTTTGGAGGGGCGTAACTGTTTATATAACCCAGAGAATCTTATTAAAAAGCCGCTCTCCTTCCGTCCTGAACTCTGGGTTAATTAGCTCACTTCCTAGTTGCTGGTATGCATGGAGGCCTCTGAATGGTCACAGCGGTTGTTATGGGCGACCGGGCTCGTCTTATCTCCTGATGCCTGTTGGGATTCTGCTGAGGGGGCTGAGACTGAGAAGGACACATTGTTTATGTAGTCTCACACACCAGATGAAAATTCACCAGCTACAAACGCACACACACTCATTATTGCACACAGAAAACAACACACACATCTGTTTGCACTCAGATTGCATAAATTATTACATGGTATTATTAATGCATCTGCAAACAAAGTGCACAACATAGTGTGTGCTTTCGTTAATAACGTCGGGAAGTGTGACAGGCAAACAGAAAATCACAGTTCGGATTTGGATTCGACTTTTAAGGCCCGGGATGTGTGTGTAAATATCTCATCCAAAACACATCCATGGTCATTTAGTTAAGGCATGGGCAGTCTTGTGTAAACATTAACACACAACGATGACAAACAGCAGAAGTTTTCAGCAGTGATTTCCTTGGAAAAAGCAAAAAAAAAAAAAAAAGTCGTACAGTAAAGTGACGACTGCTGATTGAGTCGTGGAGGAGCTCGAAAACATGTTCTTCTGAGGATCCTTTCAAAGATACTGTTACCTAGGAGATGACAGGAAGTAGGTCATCAAGGCTTTCTCCCCGCTTCCACCTGCCCTTCAGTGTGACATATATTCCACACAGGCAAACACACCCCCACACACCTATACATCCAACACACACATCCACTAAAGACCCACTTCCTCCTTTATTCCTTGCTTGAAATGTGGCTTTTTTTGCAATGCGCTTGTGATTTTCACTCGTCATTACTTCGCTCGTATTTCATCATAAATATCCTGTCTATACTTTGCTAGGAAGACTGTGGGTTGAACAGTGAAAATCTCAATAACAAATCCCATGATAAAGTGTGACAAGATGATGACAAGAGACAAATGTGAATGCAAACAAAAAGCAAACCCATCATTAGGGTGAATAAAGAAATAAAAAAACATGACAAAACTGAGGGGCTGTTTGATAAAAGAAGATTAGTCATTCATGGAACAACAGACAAAACAAAGACACAATTAAAAATGATGAATAAATGACCCAAATGTTGACAGAATGGCATTGAACTTCACAAAAACACAACACCGGGTTGACCAATGACAACTCAAAAGACTTTACTCCAGCAAAGTACAATAATAGCCACATTTATTTTTAATTACAGGCAAATTCCCTTTACACTATTTTTTTTTTTTATCAACTTCATGTTTTATCCTTTATGTCATACATACATTTACATTTCCAGAGTGCATACACTTAGGTTGATGAGAAGGGGACTGTTAAATTAAGTGGTTTCAAGACAAAAAGAAGGATGCCTCACAGTTCTTATGAGACACATTTCAAATACTGCTCATCACAAGCATTACTCAGTAGTGGTACTGTACTAAAAAGTGCACACAGTCTATTTAATATCAGACAGCTTCATATAATAGAATAGGATATAATATGATGGCAATTTAAACAATGATGCATTTCACACATTCAACATCAAACAAGGCAAACCTATTCAAAGGCACAGGACTCTCACATCGATATGAACTGTCATCTTTTTAAAAAGTAATTTGTACTTACAGATCTGGTAATCCTTCAACTTTTTTAAAGAAAGAAATTAAAAAAAAAATGAAATGGCATTAAGTGGCACTGGACAGTTAGGAAGTTAAAAAAAAAAAAGAAAAGAAAAACATCCATATGGGTATGTCACATGTTAAAGAGGAAACAGTCCAGCTATTCATTACAGTAGGTCAGATTAACGCTGGTGCTCAACAGTTACAAACTGAGAGTCTGGGCCTGTTCAAAACATAACTGAACTATTTCCTCATTAAAACTATAACCGACTGTTGTTGGGTGGCAGAAACTTCTTGTATTCGTGGATATCTGCTCCGACACAATTTACAAACACAATGAGCATGAAAAGAGGAAGACGCCTTCTATAAAACTACAGCAGGATCCTTGACTTCTGTATAAATGTTTAGTTCAGGGGATAAAGAATTCAATATGCAATCTGTTACTTCTATAGCCAGCTACTGACTACCAGATGAATCCTTACTAATTCCCATTTACTTGTAGTGATGTATCAAGCCACTGGGTCTACTGTTTTCAAGAAAATAGATTTACATTAAATAAACATCTCTGCTATAGAGCAAGGTAACATTTACAGCTGTTCAGATACATGCAGATACTTTACAACAAACTCTCTCTTCAGTTAATCCTCCCTGGGCCTGAACTCCCACAAACAACACAAACTTGTTAGAAACTAGCCACACACATAAAAGAACGACAGAGCAGTGCATAAAATTATCATGCTGAATATCATACAAACTACACAAAGTTGTCCTTTAAAAAAAAAACAAACAAAAAAAACTGATGGATATTAAAACAAAGTAGCAGCAACACGTCGGCTTAGTTCTGTGAGAACAAAATGGAGAACCAGTAAGCCACCAGTGCCTCTGGGTTAAAGTAAGGGTTACATAGTTATGTAGTGAGCCTTCAGTGCAAATACGTAGGGGTGATTCTAAATCGTAGAAAGATGGAAGCTTTAAAGGCTGAATATGCAGTGGTTGGTTTACAGTACAAGCTGACTCCACTTCAACGACCACTGGAAATGAATTCAAAACCTTGGCACCACACACCTTTACTGACCACCACTACTGTCAATATAATGATATAAAATAAGAAAAAGAAACTACTCTCTCTGTGCAATAGTTCAAGTAAATTATTTCCTGCAAATAGTTAGTGCTTTGTAACACATCCTGTGGCCGTACCGAAAGAGACGACAACATACAGGTAACATACAAATACGCAAAAAGTACTATTTACATGTTTTCTGGACAAGGACTGCACTCTATGCAGAGTGGACCTCTACTCACCAATCCTGGCTCAGATTTGATCTAATCCTCCCATTGGTTAGAATTAGGACCAAAGCTGGAGCAGTCTCATCCTAGTTCTGTGGTCACAAACACATCCACCATTCAGTGTCCCAGTGTGAAGCAAAGTCCCGTCTCTAAAGGGGCGTGTCGTAGACACGTTCCGACGAGCCCTCCTCCATGTCATCCTCCGACTGGGAGGCCTTGTGGTTCAGCTTTTCTGAGGTTGAAGAAGATACAAGGTTTCCGCCGTCGTCGCTAAGCTTGGCCTTGCTGCTGTCCTGAACAAACTCTTGGATCTCCACAGGCAGCCGGCGGAACTTGTCCTGGTACTCTTGGTCCAGATCGCTCTGTAGCTGTAGAGGAAGTAGATACAGGACACATGAGCCACACATTTACATAATAAGAGGTAGTTGACTGTTGAGAAAACATATACATTAGCGATATAAATTTAAGAAAATGAGCCTTCAATGCACATGCAAATATGAATGAATGTACAATGGGTGTGTGAATATCTGTATGTGTCAATGGAGAATAATAAAAAACAATAAATAAAAAGAGGTACTTGACAACCACGCACTGATTTAGTGTAGTGTAGTGGCTGAAGAGAACATATGCAAATACAGAAAACATCCTCAGTTTGATAACATGTGCTGCAAACATACAGCACATACCAACACTGAAACACCTTGTCAGAAGCAACAATGAATATGATTCAGAGGAAAACAGAAACTGACAAAAAGCTGTTGCTTAGAGCTTTGTCACAAGTCAGTATTGTTGAACAATGAACCAAATGTAAAATGATGAATATATATGTTGAAATACGCTGGCTGCATCACATTTCTGTATTCATTTATATTTGTATTATGTGTATATTTTCTTGTGTTGTGTATTTTTAACACGTTTCAGTGTTTGCTCATGTTGTGTATTTCTTGTGTGCTTCTGTATTTGCCTCTATTTTATACTTCCAGCATTTTTTCCATTTTCAGTGTTTGTCTCTATTTTCTTATGTTGTGCATTTGTACCATGTTTCTGTATTTGCTTCTGTTGTCTATTTCTATCATTTCTTGTATTTGCAGGATGCTTCTGTTTTTGCTTGTGTGTATACTTACAGCGCATGCGTTGTCAAATTAATGACAATACTTTCTTAATTTGCTTGTCTTTCATCTATTGTGTGTTACTTGGGTCCTGTGAAAGGCTGTGCGTGACAGACTACCACCTGACTTTTTGTGTATGGCTCAAAGTTATTCCTTTGATATCACTTCACTGCAGTCAAATTTGAACATAATAAAATTAAATGAAAGTATTATTACATTGTCTTGACAAATGGGAGCTGATTCTTAAGACCTGCCAGCCAGGAGATGCAGCCAAAAATCCATAACCACAACCAGAAACATCAGACTTTAAAATGCAAAATTAAAAAACAAATCAATAAAATTATAAAATAGATTTAAAAAACACTACCTTTTTATTAGATAGAAAGTGACATTAGCCAATTTAATCAGAGTGTAATAAAACCGCTGTGGCATGATTGAAAAATAGTGGCTAATAAGCTGAAGTTACCTAGAAAATTGAAAACTGAAGCTAATTCATATAATTTATTCATGATGTTGTAATGAAATTAAATATGTATTAAGTCTGACAGTCCTTAGAGGGATCCGTTCACACAGGTAGAACATAGGTAGATGTAGAGGACTTTCTATGGCTGTTAGATATAGGGGAGGGGGTTTGGGAGGGGGGTGACATTTTACACTGAACGGGACATTTATCCCACTGAGACAGAACGTGTACATGTCCCTCATTGAAACCTAGAAAGGAGTAGCTGTTTTCTCCCAGGCATAGACGCCCCCAATGATTACAGATGACAAGATTGTATTCATTTCATTGTGAGCCAATAATTGCTGTAATGCTGATTTCTCTGTTTAACTACCCGCCTGGTTCCCACGGGAGAGCAGTAATTAAAAGAAAAGCTGCTAAGATGAATGGTGTCAGAGTTTCACAGCTCCGTACCATCACATCAGCATTATGCGGGATCACAAATACCTGCAAGTTGTGATAAGAATTGTCTGTGATCCATATTCTGTCTGAGGGGATTTATTAATCAAACTCCACTCTCATCAAACACTGAATTCAGAAGTGGAAAGAAAAATGCCAGAGTCAGGGAAACAGCCAAGGACCACGATACGAGCATCATTAATAATTGTTTATAGACAGCGGTACTGAACACAAAGTTGAATTCTCTCTGCCTTCGATCAATAATCAATAGAGTCAAGCTGAAATCAGCAGAGAAGCCATGAAGTAGTCGTGAAGTGGAGACAGAATGAAGGTCAAGGGGTGCCTTCCTGCTCTCTCAACCACTTCATGTTATGAGATGGCACATCCATTTCATTTGAGAGTACTGCAAAGCAACATGAACAAAGGCTACACTTCCACAACATTCAGCTCCACAGCACTCGAACGCCCTGCTGGATGGCAAACTGTACTGGAATTAAACAACATAGATTACAACAAGATGGACATATGGCACCCAAATGAGTCCATAGCATTGTGTATCATTAACAGTCCAATATTTTGCTCATATCCTAGGCTTATTTTGGCAGGTAATGACATATTTACTGCAACTGACAATTGTTAGGATCTGTATAACCTTCAGCATCAGTTCATGAAGCGATGTGCATCTTCATCATGTTACTTGTACTTCCACATGCAGTTTGTATCGGGGTGTGTGTTGTAATTTGAGCTTTTGAGCTAACGCTGTTCACCAGGGATGTCAAACGTAAGGGATGAATTTCAGAAGTGTGAAACTGACACCGGATAATATTAACAGTCAAAGGTGGTCAGGAGCCACAACTCAACTCAATGTAGGGCTGTGCAATGAATCGAATTTTGATCACAATTTTGATTTTGTTGTCAAACGATTTCAAAATTCATATAATCGAGCTGAAACAATTTATTTTCTGTTTTTCTTTACACAATTTCTGAGAGCTTGCGCAATACATTCCGTTCCATTGCAAAACAGCTGTAAAGTACATATTCGTAGCCAAAATTTATTTTCAATTTGAATGTTGTGCATAAAGAATCAAAAACTAAGTGTTTTTAGAGAGAGAGAGAGAGAAATGCTGAATAAATGCACTGTGAAACTCAAAATTAATCGTTTGAATAATCGTGATTTCAATATTGACCAAAATAATCATGATATTGATGTTTTCCATAATCGAGCAGCCCAAACTCAATGTGATTTCAAGTAAAATAATATCAAAATAACCTGTACATACTGTAATGGCAACTCCAAATTTTCTCTTTGGTTGTCCTTTCACAATAAAATGTCAAAAACTTGAACAAATATGAAAAACTTGAAATTTCTTAAGAATATGTGCAATTTTAACAATATTCTGCCTGTAAATGAATGTATTTTACATTTGTAGATCCACTGTGATTTGTAAACTGTGTCAATAAGACACAAAGACATTATATACATGTGTGAGTGTTGTGTTTTTGTTTTTTAAAGATATTTGAGGGGTGTACGTGGTTGTTGAGGTTATTCACATTTTTATAATATAATTCAACTTTCACACTAAAACACAGAGAACAATGTGGATAATTATTTGTAGATTATTATTTTACTGGTCTTTGTCACTTGAGATCACATTGGGCTGAATGTGGCCCCTGAACTAAAGTGAGTTTGACACCCATGATGTACACTTTTACTGCTGTAGAAGAACAAAACAGAGGAACAGAGGCACTTATCAGGAGCAAACACAAATATTACATCTGCAGTGTTTTCTCAGAAAATCTGGCATTAGTGCTCTCCCTACAGATCAGTGTGAAGGGTGATAAAGGTAACAGAGAAAGTCCAGGAATGTCTTATGTTTTAGGACTGGTAACAATCTGTTCAACCATTTGCAATAAAAAGTCATTAAGTCATACACATTGCACCTTTAACAACAATAACCTGAGCATGTGCTGTTGAAAAGAATAAACTCACTTCCAAAACTGCAACAAAGGCTAAATCTTCATTACAATAGATCTGGTGTTAATAGAAAATACTTCTCATATATTTACCCTGTGTCCTCACAAAAGCTGTGGAAATTAGTTTGGAAAACTACTTGATATTTATAGACATATTACAGTCCTGTTATGTAAATGCTCCTACTTATTACACAACTACTTGTACAAACCAATAATTTGACATAAAATATTGACATAAAAAAAAAAATGCTATTGATTTGAAAGTGATACTTCCACTAGATAAATTTGCTAGGGTCAGGACTGGGAACAGCGTAGCAGCCCGTGCTGTTAAACGGAAATAACAGACCACAGGATGTCACTAACCAATCAGAAATAAGAATGTAATGTAATCGTCCCTAGCTAAAACCTGCACATTTCAGTGCGTTATCACGTTCTTAACCTTGACCTCTTAGGATAATTCATGCATAGTCTACACATTTCTTTTTCCTTGATAATTTAATCCAATGTAAATCTGTGGCAATAACCTGTTAGCACGTATGAAGAACTGTACAATAAACGGAACATGCCCCAGAACCAAATGTGCCAGACCACAGTAAAAGCTGCTCTACTTGTGCTCCTTGTTTCCAACATGTTGAGGCGTACAACAGAATCTGCTACAGCATCTGAAGGTCACCTTCTCTGAAACATGCCACCCTCTCTCCCTCCTTTCTCTTCGCTCATTTTCTTTCTTTTCTTTTTTCTCTCTCACTCTCTCTGTGGGTCTCATGGAACGGACATCCAGCACATCACAACCAGATGGCTAAAGATGCACCACAGCTAGCCCCCCCCCTCCCCCTCCCCCTCTCTGCTCTGCACTGCGCATGACCTACTTAGGGGTGGGACAGTCTGCACACCACAGTGTTTGTGTGTCTGTACATGTGCAGTTTGCCTGTACCCTGCCTGCTGAGGCACACACACACCCTCTGATTAAACCTGTCATCTTTCTCCCATCTGATGACACCTTGGCACATGTGAGGGAGGTGGGCGCAGGGGGCCGGGGCCTCTGAGGGAGCGCCAAACCCTTGTCGGAGACTCGGCGTGAGAGTATGTACATGTATGTAATCGGCTCAGAAGCAAGCAGAGTGCGCCGTCTGTTTGAGTTGGGGCGCGTACTTTTCACATTCACAGTGATAATTTGTGTTGTAAAAAATCATGTTATGATAAAAAAAAAACGAAACCACGGATTGGTAGAGCAGTAATGTCTTTGATGATTGACTGTATTACATGCACTGTTTATTTCTGTGTATGTCCTGGAATGACCATAAAAGTGATTTATTCATCTACACTGTAAAAAGTAAAACATTGAATTAACTCAAAATTTTTTCTTCAATTGGTCACATAAAAAAAAATAGTTGAGTGAACCAAATTAAATTACACTAAATGTATTTTAATGTAATCTTATTTAGTTCACTCAACTGTTTTATGCGTGATCTATTGAAGAAATTTTTTGAAGTTGATTAAATGTTTTACTTTTTAGAGTCTATCTATCTATCTATCTATCTATCTATCTATCTATCTATCTATCTATCTATCTATCTATCTATCTATCTATC
>JAQQZY010000017.1:12310132-12321524 GCA_030068375.1 Ostorhinchus rueppellii | reverse complement strand
AAGTAGCTGGGATAGGCTCCATGCGACCCCCGTGACCCTAGTGAGGATAAAGCGGGTATAGAAAATGAATGAATGATGAATGAATGAATCTTCACACCTGTGCTGCTTACTTTTCCACACTAGGGGGCAGTGTGGCTTAGTGCAAGAATGAAGTTTGAAGCTCAGCAACCAGTACAAAACAATACTGATGAAAATTATTCTTTATAGCCAAACAGTATGTTAATATTATGAGTAAAGAATGGGAAAAATAAAGGTTAAAGAATATTTATGCATGGCCGACACACATACATAGCAAGCAGCCTACACTGAGGTAGATATGAATGATTAAGGCACACTCTAACCAGAGAGCAGCTATGAAAATATAATAATGCATAAATTTAGACACAAGCTCAAAAGACAGTTAGAGCACACGCACCCACTGACACACAAAAGCCAACTACAGGCCTGTGTTTAAGATGCCCCAGTGACAAACACTGTATATGCCTGACAGGGAGGGTATGTAACAGCCAATAATACCTTCAGCTGATGGAGAGGGCCATGAAAATGATGAATGATAAACAATAGCTGCGTTTCGCTCCAGTGATTCAGTTTCTGGACAGCGCAGAGGTTCACAGTCCAGATGGACGCCGACTACATTTCAAATCTGAAACATCATAACTCACTGGCCCGAGTCGGACTTGATGGCTCTGTTTGTATGAGCTGTCCGTGTGTGTGCGTGTGTGTGCGTGTGTGTGTACGTGCTTGTGTGTTGACAGTAGCGCTGTACCTGCACTAGGGGACGAAGGCTCGCACACGCTGGAAGAATCACTGCAGGTGTTAGAAACCTGCTCAGACAGTTTCTTCTTGGTGCTTCCGTCTGTCTTGTGGTGTTTCTTCTTGTTCTTCACTAAGATCTTCCCCATCAGTTCCATTGGGCTTGGCAGCGGCACCCCAGACTCCAGCTGAAGTGCCAGTAGAAAGAGACAGATGCAGAGACGTGATGAATATTATAGCATTATGTAATACTCTGTTGTCTGAAAGTACAATATGGAGGACAATGCTGGATGTGTTCAGCAAACAAATAAAAATGGGATCTCTTGATTATTACCACGGCAGAGAGACAAATGATGTAATTTCAGGAATTTAATACTGAAGTTTTCTGAATCTGTGCATGTTTTGTTTATTGGAGTGACTCATTTAAAATTAAAATTCACAGAAAAAAAAAAAAAACATGCTTGAAATTCACTATGGAAGATTTTGCTGAATAGAACATCTTAGTGACTGCAAGGATCAACATGAAGCATTACAAAGTCTGTTGATGTAATAGCTGAAAAGTTTACACTTTCAACACTGAAATCAGCTTCCTCGGGGGAAACTGAGCGTTAAACACAAACACACTCCCTCTCCTGAGAGCGGGCAAGAAGTAGGCAGATCTTTGATTTATTTATGGGGTACACTGCTTTTGGATCACAGTGTTTAGGGATATTAATAATATATCATTGAGAAAGTCTGCAGTGATGCTGAATACAAACACACGCATGCACAGCCACAGTTTATCAGCTACAAACACAACCAAACTTCAAATGTTTCTTAAAAATTTCTAAGGGCAAAAAACAGTGATTCATAGACAAATCTAAGCCTTTCCTTCCAGTGACCTATTTCCTCTATTTCTACAGAAAATCATCCACATTACTGTTGGAAAGTCATAAAATAAAGATAAGACTTCCTGCTTCTTCACTTTAACACTTTCACTTTCATGGAAGCAATGCAACAGTGGATAAAGGCCTGTAATCTTGAGTCTTCTCAGTTACACAGAACAAAAACTATCGAATCAAACTACAGTTTAGCTGGATGAATTCAATTACGCATTTTCCCCAAATCCCCAAGCTACTTAATTGTACTAAGGGAGTAAGGGCATCAATTAAACTAGCAGAGGCCGAAAAAAAAAAAATATATCCACTCGGCTCTAAGGAGACTCTCCAGTGTCAAATCCATTGTGGAAAAGCCCGGATCAAGAATTATTGACTTTTATATAGCTGTTTGCATAAAAGCATGTTAAAAGAATACAATTAGAAGAGAAGGGCTGATGCTGCATGGTCAGATTTAAGTGCATGGACAGTAATGTAGTCAACATGCCAGTTATACTTGCTGTTTTCTCTACATGACTCCTAATCCTGTGCGATTTCAACACACTGAGTGAGTACATGTCACCCTGCCAATTCTGGGCTGTCCACGGCTTAAAACTAAGCCTCAACAAGACTGAACAAATTGCAAGTAAAATGGCTTTATTTGTCAACATATTTCTTCTGCTGTTCTAATGGAAATGTTTTGGCAATGCAGCTTTCATCAGTGTAATGAATGTGGTGATGACAGCCATGCAAAAAAACAGGAAAACATGTTCATAACAAATCCGATTTTTATGCAATTTCAGCAAATTTTTTGGGATAGAGCACAGTGTTCTCAGATTAACTGAACGAAAAAGAAAGTGATAGTCAAAAAGGTTCCGTCTTTTCCTATTGAACCTGAATGACAGTTGTGGAGAATAGAGATACAGGAGGAGTTTGAGTTTCTAAGAAAACTGTAATCCTCTTTATTCTCACCCTAGGCTCAGCTGGAACCAATCTAGCTATATTACCCTCCCTGCCCCTGCCCCTATGGACTTACAGAGCTGATATCCCATTCGATATGCTGTATACACGGCTGTCTCAATGCCAGAGGGGAGTGGTTGTCATTGCACTCACCTTTCCCAGTTATTACATGCTCGGTGGTAGAAATCTGATTCCTCAACGGCACTTTCTCTGTCTGTCTCTCTATCTCTAACTTCTCCCTTGGTGTCTGTCTCCTTGTATCTCCCTCTCTCTCCTTGCCTCTGCCACTCCATTCGAAAGCCTTCTCCCTGATAATACTTCAATGTCAAATCCAGTCAGAAGGCTGTAATTCTCAGCGGGCTGTGTCTTTGGCAGGCAACAGTGCTAGAAAAGCTCCCTGCGTGTGCGAGATAATGCTGCATCTGACTATGGGGAACTTTAGCTGCGCCGTAGTGATTTACCAAAAGGGACAAGACATCCCTAGTGGATAACATGGAAAGTGTAAAGTGGTATGTAAAAGTACATACAGTGTGTATGTGGGATTGCACTTGTAGTGTGTGCAGTAGATGCTGAGTGCGGAAGAGTTTGTGTGACAAGTGTCTACATTTGCCTCACGTAAGTGCCTGCGTCATTACACACAAAGACGCCTTTGGGGGGGGGGGAGTTTGGCCACAAAGGGACAAAGCAAGCTTTTGACTGGTAGTCATGGCAACAGAGGAGAGAAAGATAAAGGGCTGCCAAGAAAAGCCGCGTTTAGATTACACTTCCATTTAATCGTACACGGTTGTCGTTTGCAGTCTGGGCTTTGATAAGAGAAGGTGATGCAGAGGAATAAAAATGATTGTAGAATGAATCATTGATAGCTGCCTTCCATGGCACATAAATAGCCACAGGTATGTGTGTGAAAAAGAGAATGAAAACCAGGGGGAGAAGAGAAGAGAGACAGAGATAAAGTCGGGTGGGTGTCATTTAAACGCACGCCTGGAGTGACAGTAAGAGGAAAACACTCGCAACACGTTTTGCCCGGTGCTACAGGGAATGTCGGTATGTTGCAATCTGTGAGAGCAACAAAGACAAAGATAGAACGAAGTGTCATAAATGCAGAGGAAGAGACACAGAGAAATGTATGCACATGTAAATGTGTCACTTGAACGTATGGGGGGCAGGCTGGGCAGCAGTGTTCAAGGACACATCTTGGGTGCACTCAGCTGTATGATAATATCTGCTTAATCCCTCGCTGCTAGTCATGTCGTATGGTTGTGCATGTGTCACAAAAAGACACAAAGCACAGGAGAGCATGTGAATGTAAATGTGTTTGCCTGTGTGGTGTCGACGTGTATTCTGTGCATTTGACAGTCTGATGGACTCACCGGATATTTCTCCAGAGGTTCTGTCAGTAAGGCATCCCCAAATATTGACCGACAGTACTCTGCCATCTTCGCCTGCTGTTTTGGTCTGGAAGTCAGATACACAAACACACATATGCACATAATAATGTTATAACACATCTATAAAAACTGAATATGTAACACAGAAATGGTCTGTGGAGTCATTTATAGCTACAAATTGTCTCCCTAAAGCTTTGTCGGTGTTTATACAGCTGATCAAGACAGGACTGCTGATTTGAATCACTGAGGCGGTGCCTGCGCCATCAGCACGAAATGATATGTTGACTTACGAGTCCACATGGTTCTCAAAAGACAGGATGACAGGGAAGGGTGATGTCTTGAAGGCACACTCTGCGATCGCTTCAATCACCTCCTAATCACACAAACAAAGACAGGGAGTATTTAACAACTATAAATTATACTGAAGCAAATTGTGGTTACTATCCCTTTACTGCACTAGGAAACAACAAGTTCCGAGCTTGTCTGGCAGCCAAAATGACCTATATCTACAATGTTATGATTCCCTACATTTGCCAGAAGGCCTGTAGGGAAAAAATAGGTTACACTCCAAAAGCAGCGTGTATTCTGGCTGCGTGGCATCCTCTATTGAGGCAACTGATGCTGGAGGAAATATTCTTGTTTGTGTGTCAGACGACGCATCCGGGTAACATCTGTGGTGCGGGTTTTGTTTTTGTCAAGACGTATTAAATGTGCAGCTCATTTACTGAAGTTGTACAAACTTCATAGAGCGATGCAGATATGTTTACGGTAAAGAAAGCTGAGCTGTGATGTCGGCTGATTGTTCAGCTCCACCGAAGACAGTTTAACGTCTCGTATCGTATTTCGAAGCCACTGACTGTCTGAGTCAATTACACATCATTAATGACAGTGTCAGCTCAGTTAATGCCTTCATTTCCATTTACTCAGTCTCCCCCAATAAAAATGTAATCCAACCCTCTCCATCTGTAGCTCTATGTCTTCCGCCATCTTTCACAACTTTCTGTATTCCGCTCTCAGTTTAATTCTATTAGCCGTGTTCTTCTTCTTCTGTTACTTTCATTAAATCTAAATCTCCTCTATCAATCAACCCACCCGGCAGTGCTTCTCTTTAGGGCCATTCAGTGCATCCCTGTCCCTTACGATTTGCCATCTGCTGCATACATGCCCTACTTTTTGTTTTCCCACTTATTCTCCGACTCTGCCTGCCTCTATGTTTACTTTCATTTTCTGTGCCTGACTCTTTGTTTATCTCATCTTTTCTCTGAGTGTTTTGGTCCTTGAGGCATATAATCTTATAAAAGTCACAAACAATATTTAAAGCTACAAAACCTTACACTTTATATTCACTTCACTTCTTAAGCCTAAAATAAACGTATGTGTTAAGTGTGCATATGTTTGCAAAGATGCCTGCAAACACACTGGGGGTATTGGGAATTACTCATACATTAATGTATGCTTAATAAACAGAATCTACTTCAAACTGAAATAAAACACAGGGTGAAACTTAATTTTAAGCCTAAATTGTCTAAAAAATATGACATTTAAAAAGATGGAAGACCAAAAAGGCCAAATGAAACAAGGTGACAAAATAAACCTCTAAACCAATCACTGTGAATGATCTTTGAACTAGTCATCATCATCATGATATGAAAATTACGGCACCTCATGGTAAGGGATAGCCTGAAAGCAATGAAAAAAGAAGAAAATGAAAGCAGTATGTTTACCCGAGTCCACATTAGGCCAGTCAGATAAAGCCCCAGCTAATCACCTTCAGATTGATATCCCCACTTCTTAACAACAGGGGAACTGATGAACCAAAAGACACCGACTACCAAAACCACCAACAAGTCAATGCTATATATTCAAAGACTGTATCATTCATTGAAGTAAGTATAAAGCTCATTGTTTTATACATCTGTATTACAGTATCATTACATTTTCTTCTTCAAACTCAAAATTTTTGACAGTTGGTAAAAATAACACTGGGTCTTGTAGTCTTCATGTGTCGCATCAGCTGATAGTTTACATTATTAGCCTAGAAATCCAGACTACCTATCAGCAGAAAATATTCTTGCCTAGCATCACACGATAGGAGATAATCCTGGATCCGACACAGGGTATTTCGGACTAATCAAAATGCTCTGTCTGTGTAGCGAGTCACTGGAGCAGGCTTTGCACGATGACGACAGGGCTGTGCGATGGCAATATAGCAGAACAACCATAGAGAGCAACGAAGATGGATGTGGCTAACAAACTTGTTTGAATCAGCTTTGTTGTCAATTTTGGAAGAGTTAGACTTGGACTTTTCTTTGAAAGTTAAGCAGAAAGAAGCACTCAAGTCATTCGTTTTAAAGAAGGATGGATTTACTGTTTTGCCGACCGGCTACGGTAAAAGTCTAATATACCAGCAGGCTCTGCTTGTAGCTAAAAGGATGGGGCTTACTGAAAATCCTCTGGTGACTATTGTTACACTGTCGGTTGCTCTGATTGGTCATAGAACTGGCCTATTACGTGCAGGAACAGTTTGAACGACAACGGTTGAATCCACCCACAGGCTTCAGTTCTCTCATTGGTCCGATTCCAGACTATACAGTTCATGTATAGTTTGGCCTGCCAGGCTATTACATTGTAGCTCTGTTAGCTCAGACAGAAAACAGCCCCAGTAAAACCAACCACCTTTGTTTTCTGTAGAGTTTGTGTTGTCAGTAGTTGCTCTAAATATTTATTTAGAATCAACCAAATAAGATCAAAACTGTCACAGTTTAGTCTGAACTGTGGATTAACAATCAGTGAACATACCAAAGATAAAAACATCACATAACAGCTTTATAGCCTCACAGCTATTTGAATAATCAAATTCACTCATGTGTTAGAAACACTGTGACCTCAGCGTCAAACTCCATTCTTTTTAATTAGAGCTGTGTCCAGTGGTGAAAACAACAACAGAGCTTCTATTACTGTCACTTTCTTTGACTCTAAGGCTGAATCCTAATTCACCCCTTAGCCCTATCCCTTACCCCTGCCCCTCCATTTTGCATGTTCACGTGAAGGGGTAGTGTTGTCCCGATTCTCAATTAGACGGAGCAGAACGGCTAAGACAAAGGACTGTTTCGCCCTCAAAACAGAGATTTTCCAGGACCACACTATGAACGAAGGGGTAGGAGGAGTTTCACATAATTCTGTTCGGAAATGTGCAGGAGTGATTAAAGAAACACACAAATGTAAGTACCTTCCTTGTAAACAACTTAATCATTTCATCGACTGTTTAATGCCGTTTCAGTGTGTTATAGATCGCATTTCTAGGGTTTATAGTTGATAGCCGTAAAAAGATGACCAAAGCCCATGGAACAGAGACGGCTACAGCTGCTGACGGCATGGAGAATGTTTACAGAAACAGAGTTTTTGCATGCATTTATAGCAGCGTTGATGACGTTAACAGGTCACGAAGTGTTGTCCCATTTCATAGGAGAATGTTTCAAGCCCTACCCCTTGCAGCTCCATTTCAAGGGGTAGTGCCAAGTGCAAGGGCTAAGGGGTAGGGGTAAGGGTTAGGGCTAAGGGGTGAATTGGGATTGGGCCAAAAAGAAGTTTCTTAGCAGTTCTCATTCCATCTGGTCACTTTCTGATGCTTTGGTCAAATGCCCTGTGGTGGTAGTTTTCCTGAGTGACTCACTACTCCCTCTAGTGGTCACATAAATCCTCAGTCCCATCAGTCATGTCTGTACAATCCAATACATTGTTATTTTGGCAAAACTCATGAGAGCTCTTTATTGTAAACACTCTAATAATATTTTTTGGGCTTTTTTAAAGATATCTGAAAGTAGAAATACAATAACCCATTTAAATGATCAATGTGGTCGTGATTCGAAGGTTAGAAGTGTAAGGGAAATGAATTTGACAAACTGCCCTTGCAATTTGGACTTATGTGTTAAAAATATAGATACTGTGTAAAACAAGAGACACGGGGGGGGGGGGGGGGGGGGTTAAACAAATTTAAAGCATTATTCTCGTTTAAATTAATGTTCTGTGTAATTGGTTGGGTATTCATGCGCAATTTGTATGATAAAATTACAAGACAATCATCATATTGTTCAGGTCAAGTCTGTAGGCAAATGTGTTATAACGTACTTGACAGAATTAACGAAAACCTTGTACAAACTTGTGTTACCTTAAAGGAGATTTCAGTTGTCATGGTGAAGCCGTGAGTGATAACAGGCTCTTCTTCAGTGGTGCGACCCTTCCAGCAGTCCAGTTCAATGCAGCGGCACCCTGACAGGAGAACTTGCTTGTACATTTCGACTGACGAGTTCCCCGCAAGCTGGCCGGCTGCAATGAAAACGTTGGACAAATGTGCATAAACAACATTACAGGTAACTTTAATTGATCAATGAAGTACCAGGACAGCTACGAAAGCACGGCCACCTATTGTTCAAGAGCTCATTAACCGCATTAGTTTCTAGCATGCAGTAAAGACAATACAGCTGTCATCGTCTCAGCCTGGCAAATCTCATCACCCTGTCACCATTAGCGAAGCAATTATTTCTTCACATTAGCAGCGTGTTCCCCACAACATGGTGGGAATAGTGTCAAACTGAGCGACAGATCTGTGTTCGCACTTCAGGTGGTGTCATCTATTTCCTTCCTTTTCCCGTCTCACTTTCATTATGTCGTTTTGGTTTTTTTTGCTTAATCAGAATTTGTCTGCATAAGTTGCTAGATGTTTTTTAAACTCATTAGGAAAGTACTTTCTTTGCTAAATGAGACTGTCTTGTATACTGCCTGAAACATTGCTTTAATTCGCTATGGATCAATGGGATGGAGATCCATCAACATGAATGCACGAAGCTTCTGCCACTTTAATTATCACGAATTAATCTTTCTTATAAAGTTGATGTATAGACACTGCAAAGACTGAAATGTACTGTTCGCTGTACTTCTGTGTTGCCTCCTGTAAAGTCACAGTGTGTATCTTTGAGCAGACGCATAGATAAACAGCATTCGTGAGAAGAGAATCAAGGGTTTGTTGTTTGCTTTTGCCATTTCTTCATTTTGCAGGCTCTGCGGCTGGCCTATTACAGAAATTCCATTTTTTCCATCGCTGGAGAAATTTGATCCACTTGAAAGATTCAATGCTCCCCAGTTCCCCTCGGAATAGATTTGAATAGATGAATTCTAATATCCATTGAAGAGAAAATGGCCTCTGTATTGTGCCTGCCATGCTTGTGCACTGCCAGGAGCCAGTTACTGTGACTACGAGTGTAAAGAAATATTTAACTCATGAATATCAATGAACTGAGGCTCATGGCATGACTTGATTGGATAACCTCTTGATAGCTAATGTGTGAAAGGGGTCTGATAAGCACCAGCACATTTGATTGACTGACCTGTGAGGTATAAAGTCAGGTGCATTCACTTGTGTAGCCATAATTCTATTTCTAAATGAATGAGTGATGTGTTCATGTGCAGAAGAAGAAGAATGAGGACATGCGTATGCAACCAGTCACGAGTAAAATCAACTTGAGAGTGAGTTCTCAACGCAGAGAGACAGGCAGGTTTTCAAAACAAATACATTTTTGTGTATTTGTGCAGGTACCTGTGAGGTAAGTGTTGTGTGAGGAGTTGATGAAATAGTGAGAGAGGGGAAGGGTCATGTCTTCACTCTGGTCCAGTTTCTCAGGGGGAATGATGCTGTTCTCCTCACCATTCAGATACCGGGCAAAGCCTTCCACCGAGATCTGACCTGCACAACACAACGAAACACAGCAAAGACAAAACAATACTGTTAAAAAAAAAAAAAAAGTCACATTTCTAACTTTTTCATGGCTTTTTTCTTTTTTCAATGTGCTTTTTCCCAAAGACAAAATCTGAAGAGTTCTGGCTTATTTCCACACCCCACTGGACTTCTAACAGACTCTTACATATGTCTTATTCAGTGGTATCTAGTGGTGAAGTTGCATTCCGTGTCCCTTTCCTTCAGTGCTTGCTAAATAAATTAAGGCTCTCTTTGCACACAGTGTTTAGTTTTTCCATTTTAGGCATTTTTGAGATCTATGGGGATAAATAACTCTGGTCCAACATCAAACCCATACCTTTGATTCAGCACCACTTGGCTCAGTTTGGCCTCTGGTGCATTACATTAATACTGCATTTAGAGTACTCCCTCAGCATGGATGGCCATCATCGTGGCACAATATAAACTATCATGACTCCATCTTCAGTGTGACTGCAGCTACGACCAAGGTAACAATAAAGGAAGAGGAAATATAAAACTGATATTAAGCTGGAATGTAATTACTGTCACTTCAAATCTGTGGTTAAATTATCAAGATAAAGGCTCTGATTTTTAGGGCATTTCCTGCTGACTTTCACAACCTTATGACACATATACGTATTGTTACAGCGACAATTATGGACTGACCACTCTGAGCTGAGATTGCATAACATTTAGTATCAACTTAAGCTACTTAGAACCTTGGCAAAAGTGATAGTATAGTATCAGTGGAATAGTATCTGATAGTACCTGGAGGTGTCTGCTCTCATGCAGTGGAAATGTAGGTCACAAGTCAAGGAAGTTCAGCTGATACTGTCAGTGGAAAAGTGACAGTAGTGTGTGTCGTAATGCACTTTCACACTGGATGCCAGCTAAAATGAATCTAATAAGATGTTAAACAATGTTATGTGTGATTGTATAAACATGGGCAGTGCAACATGTCAGACTTGTTCTCTTTGTAAATGGTATCACACATATGGCCCACAGGTCAAAACTGGTCCTCCAAAGGGTCCGATCGCCCCGTGGGATGAATTAGGTGAATTTATACTGAAGATATTAACAATCAAGGACAAGGATTGTAGCACCCTATAATGTAACAATTTCCTGAAAATGTAATAACGCCTGAAAATGTAATGAAATTTGCACTTAACTCGATCAAAAATGTAATTAAACCCAATAATGTAATAACTTCACCAATAATGCAATAAAATATCCTGATTGATATTAATATTACATTATAGGGTGCTACAAGGATGCCAAAAAAATTTTAATCAAGGGACCACATAAAGACCAATTCAATCTCAAGTTGGTTGGACCAGTAAAATACTATCATAATAACCTAAAAATAATGGCAGCTCCAAATATTTGTCTTTTAGTGTAAAAAAAAAAAAAAAGTAAAACTACATAAAAATGCTTACATTTACAAATGATCCTTTCATAAAAAAATTAAATAATCTGAAAAATATGAAGAACCTGAAATGTCTTAAGAGGAGTAAGTGCAATTTTAACAATACTCTGCCTGTTACTAAATGTTTTGTGTATTTGTAGATTCACTGTGATCTGGAAGTTGTAATGCACATATTAAATAAAATATAATTCATTCATCTTCTATACCCGCTTTATCCTCACTAGGGTCACGGGGGTCGCATGGAGCCTATCCCAGCTAC
>JAQQZY010000017.1:12240246-12251641 GCA_030068375.1 Ostorhinchus rueppellii | reverse complement strand
TTAATTCAACAGTAAACTCATTCAGATTTTACTCTTGTCTCTGGTCTCGCTTCTGGGTTCATTCCTGGTACATTACACTATAAAGGTAAAAACTAATAAGTAAAAACCTTAATTGAGCTGCAACCCCTTCCAAGTGGATATTAAAATATCCAGTTTTTTCAAGGTTTCACAAACCAGATTTTGTCAAACCTCTCTTATGTTGAAAGTCTAAACTATATAATCACAGCCTTACAACTGTGACAATGCAGCTGATATGAATATGGGTCAAATAAACACTGTATTTTCCAGAGGGCTGATCTGAACCTGACAGCAGCTTGCTGGTAGTCGGAGGAGCTGTTTAGCACTTACTGCTGTGGGAGATAGAGCTTTAGTTGACTTTGTTGGCCAGACTGAGCGGTGGTGATAATGGCCTGCTGGCCTCTCCCAGATCCTGTTACACTGCTGGGGACACACAAGCTGCTCTGTATTTAGCAGCAGTGCTCTCTGCTGCGAGCTTAGACAGTAACAGAGCAGGGTGAAGCTTTCTCTCACAATAAAAGTCTGAAGAAACAGAGAGCTCATCTTAACTGTCGTTCTGCAACTGTCTACTTTCAGCTCGTAACTGGTCTGACTATCGACAGATCCAGGAAAGAAGACATTAGACACTTAATGTGCTCAAAGTATTTCAGTCAACATCCAAAGTTTGGCATCCACTGCTTTTGAAATCCTCCTCATCATTTAACTACATGATTATGATGAGTTGTGAGGGATTTCCATGTGTTTCTAAGCTGATAACAGTGTCTGCATCAGTCCAAATGGCCACCTTTGTAAATTATCATCTTTGACAGCACTTCAGAAATCATTTTTTCTGCTCTCAGTTGATTGTGATTAACCATTATGTGGAAGCTGCCAGGAAGCATTCCTGTTTCTCTATGTGTATCTCTCTCATACAACAACCAAAGAAGTTCTATTTTGAGGGTACTGCTACTTCAACCCCCATGCCTGTCCGTGACCAGTGTGTGTGTGTTGACAGCATGCAGCCATATGCTCCGCTGCACTCGGTCAATCAGCCTCTGCCTCAGTCTGATCATGCATAAATCGTAAAATGGATAAGCTATGTGGTCCTCATGACTTGTTTAACCCCCCACACAGTAAAACAATCACCAGGCACATGGCAGAGTGGAGTAAGATAAGGACATCTGAATTATTAGATCACACTCTGTCTGCACACCGTGCCCACCCACAGCGGGCAGAGTCACTACAGCTGTGTTGATGTCTTACTTCTAATGTGAAAAATGGAAGCATCTGACAGCACAGATATATAAAACACTACGGTCTTCAATCATTTCTCTATATTAAGGTTTTATCAACATGTGCATTAGAATCTAAATTGCACAAAGAGCACATCTCATAGACAGGTACCTGTTTGGTTGTTGAGGAGCAAAAGCATGTAATTTAGTCTGTCAGACACCTACTGCAAGTAGCACAGTGAGACACTGATTGCATTTTCCTCCTGTTGGTTCTGCTGAGAAAGAACTGCACAAACGAAAGAACACTTCTATAAAACAGGACTTTATATGACCCAGTGGTGCAGGGATGCCAAATGGATTCGAAGGAAGAACAAAGGTTATCTGAAGTCAGTTGGGCAGACGTTGGTTGTAAGATAAAGTGTACATGATGTGATTGCAAATGTGATAGGCTTTGGCTTTCAGTGTGTTCTGTAGAATGGGAACATGCTGTGCAGGAACATGCTAATCTGCTGATTGAATAAAGAGACAATATGAATATGTGGCTTACAAAAGTGGAGTGAGACCTGCAATAAACACAAGAGTATCAATGAAAAGGTGGTAATAAAGTGATAATAAAATATAGGATGGGAAAAGAAAGAAAGCCGGAGCACACAAATCAATGCGGATCGTTTTAATGTTGCAAACAAATGGAATGATGTTTTGACACTTGTGTGGAGGATGTGCAGAGAAACTAACATCCACCAACAGAGTTGTATGCACTAACAATAAAAATAAGAGCTCCATCTTGTCACTGTAGTTTGAATACTGCTATCTACAAAAGCATAATAATAGAAATATACAAAAGCAACAGGAAGTGCTTTTGTCAATTTGTGTGCTCGGTATGAGATAACATTGGAAAATATTCCAGATATTTATGGATATATTTAGTAGATGATTATTACTGCTGTTCTTTGCTCACCAGACGGGAGTGTTATTAATTTCTGGAGCCACCCGGCAAACAAAGGTTGCCTCTTGTTATTCTGACAAGAAGCCAATCTAATCAGCCAGAATGATGATGGGGTGGACACATGCTAATTTGCATCAGCAGCCTGAGCAGTGTAGAACAAAAGGATGCCACTTTTTCTAGCTCTGTATCACAAGTCAGCACATGTGTATTCCTGTGGGATGTTCTGCCTATACAGTTTGACCTGTGTACACTATGACTGTATGCAGTGTAATAATGACAGTGAGAATTCCTGTGACAAATATATTGGTGATTTTTTATGTCTGCCTTCACGGTGGAACTGTATGAATCATTACTGAGAAGCTGAAGACTGTGGGCAACGTGGCATAAGTTCATTAGAGGTCAGACGAGGCGCCCACATATAGCACTGAGCCAATGAACACAGAAGCAACATGTTCCAAATCTTAATAATGCTTGGACAGGAATTTCTATGCTATTCAAAGACAATATGACATAATACAAGCTGTTGTGGAAATAAGATCTCCACAGAGAAAAATCAGCTTTTCCACCTAGAGCCTATTTTGAGCCTGAGAATGATTATACAGTATCTGAGTCTGACAACATTTGGCTGAGAAGCAGGACTCTTGAGTAGCACAATAAAAGCACTTCTAAAGCTTTCACCGACATGTCATCGTGAGTCCAACATCTCATCTTGTCTTACTGAGTGTGTTGTTTTTCTGCAATTTGCATGAATGAATGAATGCTGGGAGCCCTTAAGTGACAGCAGCAAGAGCACTGCCGAGGTAAAAGGGAGAGTTGCAGTAAATATAGAACCAACAGATAAAACCACTGGAACTATGTAGATATTCTGATTCTGATTCTTTCAATTTCCATTTAATGTTTTGATATATTAGGCCTAAAAAAAATATATCCTATTACGCTCTGAAAAAAAAATAGGGTAGGTAGGTGAAAAAAAATTTTTGTAAAATAATTTTATTGTCAAATCTTTTGAAATGTACTGTGAAAATCCTTGACCTATATCCAAATTTATCAATATCTTGATTTAACATCAATGTTAGATTCTTGTAGGCACTGAAGGTTGCATGTATTTGGCCATTTTTGCAAATCTCAAACTATTGTTTTCCTCTGTAATCTGCACATCTTTTCTCTTTTTCCACATGAATCCTGCCATGTATAAATCCTGGCTTAACCCCCCCCCCCCCCCCAATGCATGTATATTCACTCTTTGTGCTGGTTGTGGCTGTTCACACTCTAAACATAATATTACATTTCAATTTCAAAACTTTAATATTTGTCTTTGAAAACTGAACATGTAGTGTCCTGTCACAAGTCAGGGACAAAAACAGAGATGTATTTTTATGAAATGATATAAAAATACACAGCCTCAAGCCTCACGCTGCCAACTGATATATTTGATAATACAGACACTCAGTCTCAGGCTTACTAAGCTATGCTGCTGTCTTGTTCTGAGTGTTTTAGGCCCGTTTTAGGCCGATTTAAGCTAGTACTGCACACCATGGACCTGTGGAAGGACTGCCATTGCCAACATGGACAAGTCTTGCGAGACGCGAGATAACACGAGACTCAAGATAGCAGCCGATTCGTAGCTATTTTAACTCATTTAAATCGCCAATTTCTACTAGAAATTTACGATTTAACCTAGGTGATTTTTGGCTAAAGCTGAGTCATTTCTGCAGATTTGAGGTATTTTGAAAAAACTTGGAATGGAGGTCATTGTAAAAAGATTAGGGTTGGCTGTTTTTTCAAGGGTAGGCGGCTGTTGGTCTTTCAAAGAGGGGAAGCTCATTGTCAGCTTACGTCATAAAATTTGTCCATTTATTTATGTATGTGTAAATTCTGCCTCCGTTCCTTTTCAAGAAAATGGTCTGTGACCCTGTGACACTAGCTAGCTAGTTCTCTCTGACCTACCCAACAGTATGACTGAGTGAACTATCTAACGAAATGATATTAAACTCGGACATGAAATTATTGAAATTATGTTAAACTTAAACAAGGAAATATGATGAGTGTGTTTTATTTACAGTGTAAGAAATGAACAAGTCATTTCAAGCGGAAGCCCAGCATCCAGGCCACCCAAAGCCCGCCCACAGCTCCCTTCACCCCCAGAGACACTGGTTGTCTGGGGGCGGGACGAAATCGTGGCATTTATCCAATGACCGTTGAGTTTGGAGGCAATGAAAAAAACTGTCCCATTGAAGTGCATGGACGCTCAGCTTCTATGGGCAAATGCTCTGGTTCATATCACAGTAGAGACACCAGAGGACACAAATGCCTTAGCTGCTGCGCACCACCCACCATTAAACCGCATATAGAAGAAGAAGTTCAATGGGCAAATGCACTGACAACAAAAGCGGCGCTCTGGGAATGTATAGGCACTTTTCCACTGGCTCTCTAAGTGTCAGCCCCCCACGGCACAGCTCGGTTCCTTCGGTTTTCCATGGGCACCAGCACGGTTCCAAAGCTGACAATTTTGGTACCTGCTTCGTTGGGGTTCCTTCGGTGCAGCGCTGGCACCATAAGGGTGACGTAGCAACGCAAAGGGCACTGATTGGTTAATCGTTCTGACGAAAGGTCGGTGCGACTCAGCTTGAACAACCCACCCGCCATTGTTAAAAAACCAGCGACAGAGCAGGACCGCAGTTTCGCCCACATTTTAGTTGGAACCGAGCCCCTGGAAAAACCTTCCAACTGAGCTGTATCATGCTGTGCTGGGCTGGCACCACCTGTGTAGGGCTAGGGGAAAAACGCCTTATGAAAAGTTAACAACATCAACTCAGTCGATCTGTGATAAGTAGCTGATTCTGAACGAACTCGTCTTCCAGATAAATGTGTTCTAATGCTTTTGTAGTCAGTGAAATGTTAACAACTGTACATATTTGACCATTTAATTTTGGACATTTTAGAGGCGATTTCTCTAAGACTGCAAGGGAAGCTCAACTTCCCCTGATTAATACTGATAAAATACTTGATTTCCATGAGAGACGAGGCATTATTTATTACTTTATCGTATTGTATGACAAAGAAATTCCCTTCTGTGCATAAAATTAAATAAGAAATGTGGTGGAAAAATGTATAACTGTCTACTGATGTGCTGTCAGCTCTTTTTTGATTTCTTGCATGTTTTCAGCATAATCACCGCCCTTCAAATATTGTCATCTGAAAAACATATCATTCAGCTTTTGTGTTTTTCTTTGAAACTGATGCTCTGACTACAACGATGCTCAGAAAAACTTCAACATCCTGACAAGATCCATAAGAAGTGTGAAGGAGAAACGGTCGAGAGGCAAGCCATGACAAGTGCTGTCCACTTACAGCTACGTCTGTCAGGTATTATCTCTGCTCCATGCCTGACATCTTTTTTTGACCTCCCATCATGCGTGTGTCCTTCCTTCTTTCCTCTCATCCTTTGTCTTGCCTTCTGCAGACCTTACATTAAAAAGTCGACATGCCTTCCCTCTTACCCTCTCTGCTTTCCTTCCTCTCATCCCCACAGCCTTTTTATCACTCCCCCCTCCCTCTCTCCTTTCCTCTCCTCATCTCATCAACTCCTCAGACACCATGTCTCACTGGTGCTCCCATTACAATGCCCAGGCTGCATGACCGCTCCATCTCTCAGTAATGGATTTCCAATGCTTCGACCATCTTACCTGTCACGTGGTCATGTCTCCTCCCTGGGTAGCATCACTCTGTAAGCTGTTTAGAAATGCATGAATCCTCTCTGTGTTATTGTACTCATTCCATCATTACTCACTCCCCAGACAAGAGCGGTGGTGCACGACCCCCACTTGCTTCTCATGCTGCACTGAATAAAACTGACTGAACACTGCCACAGCCATGTAACAACAGCTCGTCACAGGACTTAGCAACTCCAAATGCAGTCTAAATTCAGCCTTTGTGCAAGTATATTTAAAATAAAAGTGGAACAGATTGCAGGTTATTGTTGTAAATGCCGCATGTTAAGTAGAAAATTAACAGCAAGAACTGAATTTGGCTTTATAAATGCTTCACTATTGTATGTGCCAATTTCCATGGCAGTTAGCACGTGCCAGATTACAAACTATATACAAATTGTTCTCTCATCGCTCACAATTAACAGCATTTTAATTAGCTGTGAAATAGCAATTTGAATATTCTAGACTGGCGTGCATTCCTGGAAAACCATCCACGCCCTGTTAATTGTGTGCATCTAAATCCAAATCATGTCAGTTTTTAAGTGTCATCTCATCCTCACATCTTATGACAATACTAAATAAATAATGTGAATTGTCAACAGCATAAATAGGTGAGTACTAAATCACTCAAATTTTGCATTCTGGAAGATGAGACTTAATATGATTATGCATCAACAACATCAACCACTACGGAAAACCTTTCTGTGATGTGATTCACCTCTTGGGTGTGGGCACAAGAATGGGTTATAGTTAAAAGACAATAATTACAATGACCAATTTCAGTCCCATCCGTAACACATTTCTTGGCTACAATGCTGGAGTTAAAGTGTGATTCATTGCCGGGCTTTTCATTTCTGTGCGAAAATCAACACTTTGCACAACACATAGCATATTATCACATGAAAAAAGCATCCTTTGTACTCTGTGTGTACGTTTTTTCCATGAAGATAAGTGAAAGACGGGCGTACCTTTGGAGTTTTGGTGCATTTCCCATTCCTGGCATCTTTTATGTACGCTATATCCAGTAGGTCAGTATCCTGTAAACAAGAAAAAACACAGATACATCAGCAGCAGTGTCAAGCATGTGTTAAAAAAGGCGCCAAAATTCAATGACACGGTGCCATTGGGAGCTATTACGATCAGAGGTGAAGTGACCTTTTCCATTTCCAAACCTGCCACCTACATGTGTGGTTGCAGGCGCTGTGTAGCTGTTTGCCTTAATGACCCACAAGCATTCTGGGACACACATTAGCCTCAATACCTGATGTCATATGGGAGTGATTCAGTGTAAATGGATACAAGCCTGATGACATCTCACCTTGGAAAAAAAAAATAAAAATGCAGTGTTTGGAACAAAATTAGGTCAAAAGTGCAATGCTCCCTTGTTGACTAAAGGCCAGACTGTGGAAAATTTCCATGTAAAATCTGATGTAGACATCATGTGACATGCCAGATATCAAAGGAAAAAAATGTATGACTGTATTCGATGACAGATATCATCACTGCAATACACTATTTAATCACTGTTGGCAAGGAAATACGGGTTGGATGCAAAATACTCAACAGATACACAATGTTCTATGCTGCTGTGTGATGCTGTGCTGTAACACCTTGCCACAGCCTGGCCGGGCTCAGCTGTGTGAGTGGTAGTGAACTGGCAGAGAGATATAACATGGCACTGTGATGAAGTCAGTGTGGATAAAAACATGATCAGTATCAGCATTAAAATTTAACCAGAAAGTTGAGTAAGACAGCCTTGAACAGCATTTATCGATGTTACTTAAATGGAAAACCTGTCTCCAGCATTGATTCATTATGATAAAATAGTGAGGGAAGCCACGTCAGGGCTGCTCGTTGCATCTTGCAGTTTGTATTTGATTTAGGAGCCTGAGAGCAGATCACATTAATCTGATGCAGAAGCAAACGAGGGCAGAATTAAGAGTAAAAATGTAGAAATATTGACAGAATGAAGCAACGTGTGCGTGGAGAAAGCGTGTTACCACCTAGTGTGCACTTCTGACTTTTACCACACTGTTTAACAGCTGTCTTATTTAACATTTCCACTGTAAAGTATCCCAAAAAACAAGACTTATGTTATATATTTTGTCAACTTCTGTATGTACACTGTTTAACTACAAAGGTTTCCAATGATACACAATCCACTACACATCAAACTCAGTATAATTTGAGTAAATGTAGAACTGAGTACCAAATTAACTGTAAAAACCTTTAGGTAGGAGAATTTTTATTCATTAAAATGCCACAATATTACTGAAGACTGGTGCATAATGGACAAAGTAAAGCATAGCACCTACATGGTATTAAATAAAATGAAATGGTGATGATTATGATGCTAATTCTACATGTGGATACATGGATTTCTTGTCCAAGGTCAGTCATGTAACCACAGTTAACACGGTTCACTTCCAGGGCTGCAAATGGTTTCAGATCATCCTTCCGTCGATGTATAATCCCAGTCTTACTGAAGTAATAACTTCCAGAATCAGTGAGTTCCATATGGAAGCGGATGGGTTATCCCCAGCTCACTAATAGGTTTCTTTCCAACATTAAAAGCATTGGAATGACTTCATGGTGTGTCAACGAGTCTGGAATATTTCCAAATAACAATCACTTGCTAACAACTGGTTCCCCATCACTTTATTGATGTTTGTGCTCATTGTCTTCTATCTGAATTATGTTGCATATACAAAGGCAATGAAGCCTAGTACATACTGGAATTTTACACTTGAGATCCTTGGGTAAAACTCCTTTATCTTCTGAGATATTTTCTCTCAAAGTCACTAGTACCATTTGAGAAGACTAATGTTAGCAATTACTCACTGTCAGCATCAACTTCTGCTGATACAGATCAGTACTGATTAATCAACCAAACCAATTAATCGTGCTTTTCTAGTCTGTTTCATTAGAGTGAAAAGTGACTGTGCATCAGCAAATGTAGTGTGAATGAATGCATCATATTGTCTCTAAATATGATTTCTGAGTCAGATAGATTGTCATTAGCACTGGTAGTGAATCCCACACTATTTCACATCATCATCTACTATGTGTTTTGTTATGTTATTGAGAAACCCTTGGATAAAGATATTACACACTGTGCATTTAACCCATAAAGACCCAAACAGCCACTGACGACTCAAATCATCTACTGAGGTAAAATGTCTAACACTGTTGATCCATTAATTCTATCAATACATGTAAGTAATTGGTGTACAATGCAGTTTTTCATCTTTTCATGGTCATCAGATATGACACATTTGAACATTCAGAGACTCTATAGTGAACGTGGAAACACTATCATCTTCTACAACATTTATTCACCCGTAAAATCCATGTACTTCAATAAATGACAGTTGTTAGAGACACATGTTTTTTATGTTCAGTTAATGCTACATTTCCCCTTATGAAGGTCAGCAGGCCAAAACACATTCGGGATCAGTGAGGTCCATTGACAAATATTATAATTAATAAAGGCATTTTAAAATTATAAGCGAGTCCCTTGGTTTTTGATTTTTTTTTTTTGTAATGTTATATTTTACTGGAAAAGTCACTTTTTCTTCTGTTGTCTCTGGTTTTGATATAATAACCCTCAAATGTAATATTAATAATATAAAAAATTATGATTAAAGTATATTGTCAGTAAATTAAATACAGGAATATGCCTGATTTTCACACAAAAAATGCAAAATGCAGAGGATCATATAATAATAAATGATAAATCACAACTGACACAAAAGTAACACTGGGTTTTATGGGTTAATAAAAAATGGTTTTGAACACTGTACATATTTATAAAACTGTGATTCTGAAGCACAGCTTTCAGGAGGTGAAATCTATCGGTCTATTGGACATATACGATCAATACATCTGTCCTTGCATACATCTGTGCACTAATCCATTCACCAGCTCTGACCAGGCTGATAAACAAGCCTTTTGCTAATTAAACAGCATCCAGATTAGTAAACTATTTGCAACAGACATATGTCTGCTACCTTCTTTCAGTCACCACATCCCTTTATCTGTGCAGACTATCTCCCTCCATCTCTCGGAGAGGGAGCTGGGACATGAGGTGGAAAATTAACCAGACTGAACTGGGTGCCCACTCAGCATTATCAGGAGAGATGGAGAGTGACGGGAGCTTGACTTAATCTCGAGACGCATCCCTGGTATCTGACCATCTCAAGGCCATAAGGTTGGAAGAAAATTGTCCCAGTCTTTTCATCCTTATCTATAAATCCATACCTGCATTGGAGGTCCCCATTTTTTCAAACATATTTTAGTTCAGCTTTGTTTTGTGGGTGTTTCTGGTGTTGAATCCACAGCTTGTGTCATTCTAACCCTGTTCAGACTTCTTTTAGAAACTCAAGGTACAGCCCTTGACAGAAAATGATGGGAAGATGAACAAGATAAAGAACAGTAACCTTTTAGTCTGATCCTATTTAACACAATAAATAAGATTCAGATCCGACCGTTTTTTGCTCCCATACATCTACCACTAAAAGCTCAATATTAGTCACTGGAAACCATAAACATACTACTGGAGTACAACCATTGTGTGTCTCCTCATAAAAGGCGGAAATTAAAGCACTCTATTCTACATCGGAAATCCACAAGGACAAGTTATTCGTATTTGTGCAGCGTGTAGCATCAATTAGACTGGCCCTGCCTGCACAGAGAGAGCCTCTGAGTCAAAGGTTAACGCCTACGTTGGGTCTGCAAATGCCTGGCTTTGAAGTCTCTTTAGAGAGATGGAGCTCCACATGGGGCCCTGGTGGAACAGTAGGGCTTCAGGAAGGAGCTCGCTGATGGGGTCCCTTTTGTGCCCTCCAGCCCTGCACTGTTAAGACCGCTTTAAGCCGCTTCATCATCATCAGTTAAGTGTTAACCTCCAGGGACGACTCATTAAAGGTACAGCCAAGTCCCGCTTTAGGTGACAAGCAGCTCCCACAGTGTGCGACTAAGATGATACACATGTAGCCATTACGACAACATATGCCGGTACAATGAAGAGGCTTGATCATTGAACAGATGTACAGAAGAAATAAAATATGACATAACAGGTCATTCCTCCCCACAGTCATAAGACTATACAACAGTTCTCAGTGACCCCCCACCCCCACCCCCCATATCACACCATGTGCAAGTCAAATCAAAATCAAATCCAATTTGATTTATATGGCGCCAAATCACAACAAAAGTTATCTCATGACACTTTACATATACAGCCAGTGGAAACCAGACTCTGAAGCCAATTAGCAGAAACCCCACAGAATCCTCCAGGAGCAAACACTTGTAACATGTGCAGCCACAACGTATATAATTCTAATTCTATATTTATATAAATACTTAATAAATACCAATTTTCTTATTTTTGTCTTTATTTTTCATGAATTCACCAGTAAATTTCTTTGTACTTCAGGGATTAAAGTAAAAAAAAATCCTGAGCCTGAACTCTCACAGCACTCATGCATTGGAATCGACACATACACACA
>JAQQZY010000017.1:12216157-12226511 GCA_030068375.1 Ostorhinchus rueppellii | reverse complement strand
CCAGAGTACCCGGAGAAAACCCACGCAGACACGGGGAGAACATGCAAACTCCACACAGAAAGGTCCCAAGGATCTCCTTCTTGTTGTGAGGCACAAGTGCACCACCATGTCGCCCATCATGATTTCAATATGGATCAAAATAATCGTGATTATGATTTTTTTCAATAATCGAGCCTACTTTATAGTCAACGAAAATGACAAAGAAAAGTTAATAAAAGTACAGTTGTTGTTTCCATCACTGGACACAGCTCTAAATGAACAGAATAGAATTTGATACTGGAATCTCAGCATTTCTTCAACATGGCTGAGTTTGAGAGTGAGATTTAACAAGTTATAAAGTTATTATGTGACTATTTTGGCTAATGTCACAGTTTGTTGATCTATGGTTCAGACTATATTGTGACAGTTCTGACCTTGTTTGAATGATCTATAATGAGCTATAATGCAAACTATCAGCTCACAAAGTATGTGACGGTTATAAGACACAGTGTTTTCGTCTGTGAGAGTAACTGACAATTTTTTCTTTGAAGAAGAAAACTTGAATAAATAATACAGATGTCTGTAAACAATAAGATTCATACACAAAGCAAAAATACAAATGTTCATAGCATTAGGTGTTGCACAATGTATTAAATCGCACGCAATTTATTTTGTTGATCAATATGTGGTGCAGATTACTGTCCGTTAGAACACAATAGTGGCTTCTGGCATTCAGGGACATTCATGTGGACACAGTAGGGGCCAGTTGAAAGAAATCACAGCTCTATACCTTGTATGTCCACCATTGGCATTGACATCGTCTTCTCATCGAGTTCACGATATTGTCAATTGTGGCCCATGGAATGTTACTCTGCTCCTCATTGAGGGCTACACAGAGCTATGGAATTGTTCTCATATGATTTGTGACATCTGAGGCATAGTGACATCTGAGGAAATGTGACATTTTGAGGTGTCATTTTCTTGTCCCCAGTATAAGGAAGGCCTGAATACTGTTTGAGCAGCATCTGGACATGTCACAGCTGTGTTCTGTTTGGAATCACTGGATCACTGAGCAAGTGCTTACTCGCAGAGATGGACACAACATTTGTTTACAAATTAAGATAAATAATCATGGCTTACAATTGTAAGACATCATGAGCTCAGTTTGGGCCGCATCTCTTGTGTTACACAAATATTGTACATGGTGCTAGGGATGTAAACAATTAATCGACTATCAATTAATTGTTGATAAGAATTTGTTCAGTTAAATTACAATAATTGTTAATTTCCCTTTTCCACAGCGTATTTATGGAGTCAATAGAAGAGGTGCCACTGCCTAAACAAGGCTTCACTGCCGAGGTTGAATATTGGGGGGAGTCACCTTGTCCACACTTGTCCAAAGGCTGCCAACTTGTCCACGGTGAGACATTGTAACTGAAACCGGATCATGGCGTTGATTAGTTCGCATCACTTTGGGGAGCGTGGTGGAGTGAAACACAGACCAGCCTGTCTGATTGTACCACATGCTGCAGGTTGCCTGTTTGTGGGAGCGGTAAATCCCTGCAGGCAGGAGGACGCCCAAATACGCACACAAATGTGGAGTCAATATTGGTCCAGTCCCAGATGGAGCAAAGGTTGGGGGGGGGACTGAACCTCTCTGCAGAATTTATTTTGTTCTACTACACAAATATCATTGCCTGTACTGTATCAAATGGTACAACAAATCAATCATTAAGGAATATGACACGTTTTTTTCTTAAAGTATATAAACAATATTTAGCTCTTATTCTTGTAGACACCATTGAAAGAGAAATTCAGGCTCACAGGAAAATCACCGCTTATCAATTAAATAATCAACCGACAAGGCCAACCGACTAATGATTAATGAATTAATCGATAATTTGCATCCCTACATGGTGCGTTTATATTTTTGATCCTTTTACTTTATTCAGTGTACATATATCCCCTTTATAATGTGCTTTTCTGTATTATTGTCAATCTCAAATCACAGCATTTATTTTTTGGCCTTTCACATGAAGAAATCCAGCCATTTCTGGTCTAGACAGTGTTAATCTGACATTTACCCAGCCTTTACTTGTTCAGCTTGGTGGAAGTGCCATATCGGGCCTATGGAGAAAAAAATAAATAAATACACATGCTGACACTGACTGATTCAGCTGTGTGATGATGCAGAGCTCAACCAGCGGCTCAGCTCCGTGTCAACCATGCAAATATCTAACTGACAGCTACAACAGCAGCCTGGCCTCTGCTGCACATTTAAATCTATTCAAATCATGCCTATGTGAGACTGACAGCTCAAAACTCCAGAAAACGCTGCTGCCTGGGGGTTTATAATCTACATAGATATACTCATGACATTTCTTGGGAGAAGTTCAAATGATCAAGGTTCATTTTGCCTGTGCTTATTTACCGTCTATGATAAAATTGCTCCCCACCGCATTAGAGGATAATGAATCGTATGGAATATATGAATATTTCAGTTTAATTCCTTGCATACAGAATCAGAATCCGCTTCAGCTCTGGCAATGACGACCTATATTAATCGATTTCCAACAACAGCTGTTAATATTAAAACCTATTTCATCAAGAAAAAAAATAGTCAAGCATGAAACGAGGGTGGCTAACCTCAGAGTACTCAATCTTATTACTGAAGAAAAACCAGGCAGGTAATAATGAAAAGGTAATAAGCATGTCCTGAGACAGTGATGGCAAAGAGAGAGAGAGAGAAAAAGAGAGAGGTAAAAAAAAAAAAACACACACACACACAAGAGGAGACAGTGAAAGAGACAGAACTTAACAAAAATACAATAAGAGAGTGAAGTCAACCTTTAAGTCTATTGAGCAGACATAAAGTCAATTTACCAGCATCACCGTTAAGCGTACATCTCAGTACTCCACATCAAAATTTCATTAAGTCTCCTCTTTGGCACAGGAAAGGAATCCTTAAAATTTTTACGCTTGAAATAAAAGCGGCCTTTTTTTTTTGACAGTGTTCAAGGCAGGTGAACACGACAACTAAAGAGAAAGGCTGAGTAATCATCTCAGTCGTCTTTTCTCAAGGCTAGCCTCTCTTTCTTTCTTCATTCATCCTGCCTTTTCCACTCGTGTGCGATACCTCCAACCTCGACTATGGGCTCTCAATGTTGAACTACATTCTGTGTCAGATGAAAGGAATCAACATAATAGAGATCATTGTTGAGTAAGCTGCACGGAAATAGGCCAGCATAAATGTTATAAATACCTGGACTCATGAGACAGTGAGAAGCTTAATCATCCTCTTCACTCTGCTGTCATATTTTAAAACGGGCAGTCAGATAGAGTACCTTTGATTAGGCCCACACTGTCCGCTGTAAGTCATACTGTACACAAGCACTCAGACACACAATAATATACAATCTACAGTCACTGACTAAGATAAACTTTAAATATTGACTTCTTTTCTAGATGACTTGTTGCTTGTCTATAACATCACATTATAATAGACAATAATCAAACAGTCTTTAACACTAAGCAGTGCTAGTTCACAAAATATAAAAGATTTACAGGCACATAGAGTCATTAAATACCATTTACTATAAAACTGAGATGATGACATTTGCATCTGTTTAAAATGCAAAACCTACTTTCAGCATATTGTAAATAAATCCACTAACACCTTAATCTAAGTTGGATAAAGGAAGTATTTACTGACTTCCTAGTATTTGGTCAAAGCCCAGTACTTCCCTAAATATTAATGTGCTTTGGGCCAGTCATAACTGTTATCCCACGGTTCGTGCTGCATCATCAACATCATTTACAAGGCATATGATTGGATGAGCTTATCACTTGAATACAGGGTGCCTCAGCTCCTCTCCTGAGCTGCCCAGTAGGAGCTGCTGCCAAGTCACCTCTGTTACCCCGAGCAACTCCGCTGAGTCGCCGAGTTTCACACACTCAACCAGCGGAGCCTTACATCAGCACAGAGGCTCTAAATGGACAAAAAGCCCTCTTTCCGGATCTGCGGCTCCAACTTTTCAAAATGAGTCTCAGTTGTTTAGGACAGGAAATGAATGAGAGACCTGTACCTCCTCCTCCGGAACACTTTGTGTGTGCGCGACTTGCCTGCTCGAACATGTATTTGTTTACCTATCGGCCAAAACCACTAGAAAAGGAGCCCCAATCGACATTCAGAGGAGGAAAGTGGACTAACTCAAGCACAGACAAAGCCTTCTGAAGTCCTCCTGGAAGAGCTAATCCAAAAAGAGTGTTGCTTTTCTTCTCTTAACATTTTTCTTTTTCTGCTCTTGGCTTTCAGCTGAGTTACAATCACTCTGCAAGGCAAACCCCTCGAATACAGGTCATTTTTCAGTTTATGTTATCATATTAAGTTGGCTGTTGTTTATGCTTCCAAATAAAAACTGCAGGATGAACAAAAGTGATCAGTACATTTTGTTTTCGGAGCATTTAATGTTCCCAAATAAAATGGCACAGAGGGTCTGCCCTAACTGTCATAATATTTAAGTGCTGCTGTACAGATACTGACAACAGTTTTTATTCACTACCCAAAAACCAATAAATAACATCTATAAAGACAATATACACTGATGTCTAAGGTCAACATCAATAACCCTGTTCTGACCTTCTACTGGAAGCTTAAATCATCCAATGCTGTGCCCTAAATTGGTGCAACAAACAGTAGTGTCTACTGTTGGAAGAGTATCTGCAGAACTAGTTATCCAAGACTATACAGAAGCATTTTGTTAGCTATTGTGAGAAAATAATTTACCCTGGACTGGCACATAATAGATCATTTCATGTAAAATGAAACGCTGCTTTTAATAGAATGGTAATTAGCAGCTTTGTGTGTGTCACTTTCTAGAATCTCTCAGCAGGTGTAGCAAATTTAGAATTTTTCAGAAAAGCCTTTTCCCTTCCTGATACTGTAGCAAAGCCACAGGAAACCATAGCTGTAGCCGTCATCCATCATCAAACTCACTTTGCAGCGAGAACTCTTGGTTGCAGAAGGCTGATATGCAAGTGGCGTGAGGTGTTTTTCTAATCTTAAACCCTGCAAACTGTCACTTGTAGCTGTTAAACTGTCAAGATCAAGCTCGTATCACTGACGGCCACTTTGACTGCAACATTTTCTGGGTTAATTATTCGGCTGTCATTTTCACCCTTAATGTGACGACTGCCATTAAAAGCATAGCAGAATCCCACTGTAGCAGTAAAATCACAGTTTAAGGTCTTGCCTAATTGATAATCAACAAAGTATGACTGAAGGCCAGACTGTGTGTGTGACAAATAAGCGTTGGAAGATTAATCTTGGCATTGGGAACAAAGCATGAAGTGATTTCCACTCATAGGTCAGTGGAGTAAAAGACAAGAAAAGCTGCAAACAACACTGCTTGAAATCCTCTAGATTAATCCAACACAGTAAACGAACAACAAATCCTGGCGACGTAAGTGATCTACGTAGCTGTCTTCACGACAACCATCATCTTCCTTCCTCTATCTCATATTTTGTACGTCTGTGTATGAATACAATTGCAAATGAAATAGGGCCTCTGTGTGCCAGGCTATAACTTGGCAGAGGTCACAATTCACTTCTAGTCGATTGGCTGCAGATTTATGCCTCGTCTCTCAATCCCATATAGTGCTGACGGAGGTGGGTGAGCAGCAGCCTTGGTAATCACAGAAAATTGCTGTGTTGGGGGAAACAAATGTGTGAAGTCTGCGATGACTGAATGCAGAGAAGGGGGTGTTTGTGCATTAGCCTAAGCGTGTCGTTGCTTTAGCATGAACCCAAACAGCCTCAATCATGCTGTGGATTAGGTCAGTTTGAGGCTCAATCCTGAAATGTCTCACACACAGGAGCTGTGAACTGACTTTCACCTCTGATCATCGCTCAGTGTCATAAGCTCACTACTTGTCCTGCGGATTGGCTTGAATTCTGCACCCCACTAAAACATAAATCTCCCGGGAGAAAAGCATTTAACCTTTTGTTAGAACTGCAGCTCACGTCTGAGCACACACATATAACACGTGCACACACACAAGGAAACAATGATATCAGTTTCAAAGTGGCAACATTCTCCAGAATATGAGCGGGGGCCGAACGAGAATGTGACATTTCCAAGGTGTGTGCTGTCGCATGGCAACTGTAGAAACTAAACCAAAAGGCTGTTAATTTGACTGAGTCAGTCCACCTCACAGTGTTGTGTCGCTCCTCCCCTTAAAAGCTCAACCAACGGCAACAAACATTATTTTTAACCTCCTAAAGAAGCACCTGTTCCTGGTTGTTCTGCACAGGAATGCTTGTGTGTGTATAGGTGTTTGTATGTGTGACTGTTACAGAGTTTGCATGAGTGTTTCTGCATATGTCTACTCATCTGTCTATTTATAACTGTTTGTTCCCTCAAGCTTGAAATACATAAATGTGGTCAAATGAGTCCTGTCGAGATAACTCTGGTTACCATAAAGCAGTAGATGGAATTTAGATAATAGTTAAAAAAAAACAGCAGAGGGTAGAATGGTGTCTTGGTGACACATGTCATTAGAGTAATTAATCATGTGAAGGAACTCACGCATTCTGGTGATGATTTCAGGGCCATTTATGCCTCATTTCCAGACAATTAATTGTGTGTAGAAGCCAAACTCCACTACTAATGGTTTTCAAAGCCACTGGTGTGACGGCTGCAGAACCTCAGAGGGAACAGCCAGATAAAAGTAAAGGCTCTGATTGAGAAACCTATAAATATCACAACAGTTTGCTCTTCTTACAAAAAGGGAATCGTGTGTACTTTACGTAAGCTACATGAGAAACCCTGCCAACTCTTAAACTGTAACAACCTTGTCCTCAGATGGCTGTAAAAGACATAGCAATTTGACACCAAAATTTATGACGTCTTTGTTAATGTTTTTCCTACAGTATGATTGGAGTTTGTTGACAGAAGGTCAGGCTTGGTATTCATTTACAATCAATCGACACATACTTCTGTTCTACTACTTTTGCTGATGTTGTCACAGCTACTGTCAACAATCGGGGTCAGGAAAAGTATTGATTAAGGAAGCTATATAATTTTACTCCCTCTCTTAATACAATACCAAATATTGATATTCTTAAAGACTGCAGGCACTCCAAATGAATCCCCCTGCTGAGTCACTGCCTCTTGTTATAATAGTAAAGGAAGATGTGGAAATTCCAGTCAGTGGTTGCTTTTCCATTGGACATATGCCCAAAGTTTATCAATATTTGCTAAATGTCAAAAAATAGAAATGTGTAATGTCGGTTTTTCTATTGAATTACAAATGCGGTAATTTGTTTATTTATTATCACAACACAAGAAGTCATTCTATTAACATGGCGACGAACATATGTTGTTTTACAGATACATATATTTATTATTATTATTATTATTATTATTATTATTATTATTATTATTATTATTATTATTATTATATTACCCTTCTATCCCGTACTAAATTAAAAAGTGATTCAGTTTCCCGGTGTGTCCACACATATCACAACCATGTTTGTTTTAAAACTCTTCTTCACTTGTTGTACATCTGTCAATATCCTTTTCTTTTATTCACATGACTCGTACTCATGCTCGTTGTTTTCCGCTTATCTGGGGCCGGGTCGCAGGGGCAGCAACAAGGCCCAGACGACCCTCTCCCCAGCCACTTCCACCTGCTCTTCTGGGGGAATCCTGAGACATTCCCAGGCCAGCCGAGAGATATAATCCCTCCAGCGGACGGACATACCCGGAACACCTCCCCAGGGAAGTGTCCTCACCAGATGCCCAAACCACCTCAACTGGCTCCTCTCGACATGGAGGAGCAGCGGCTCTACTCCGAGTCTCTCCCAAATGTCCACACGTGACTAATTGCAGAAAAAGGTAGTTCCATTGCAGTTTTGCGTTACATACCATTTGTGCTACACCTGAAAAATCACCTCTTGCCAGCGTAAAAACTTTGAATCGAAAAACAAGACTAATGACGTTCATTTTGTCTTCTGTTAATGTAATTACATTTTTCTTTTTTCGTTTGTTCAGACAAGGTATCGTGTTCAGATGTTATTTGCATGACAGTTTCGACTGTGGCTCCAGTCTTCCACAGAAGTGTCATCGGATGTGCTGTTGACGGGTCATTTATCATCTGGTTGGCTCAACTGACCAATCAGAGCCCGTCAAGCCAACCAGATGATAAATGACACGTCAACAGCATGTCGGACAATTACAAAAAAACGAGAGTTTTGCCGAAATTGTCGTTTTCCCATTAGGTAACTTTTTTTGCACAAGTTATATTCATGCAATTTGAGGGTCAATGGATTAGTGAGTAGTGTCTGTTAAAGATGCACTAAACTAAGTCTCTACATTTTCATCATCAATTTCTTGCCCTTTTAGGCATATTTTTTCTTCTTCAGGCACACAAACATTATTATGCATCACAAATGATTGTCTTGTAACACACAACTGCTATTCATGATATCATCAAAATCACACACAGCACATCATGACTGTATGCAGGGTTTTTTTCTATTCTAAACAACCAAATTCATGTACACTGTTGCCCATAAAGTTGGAATAAAATATCTGTACCTCTTCTCATGAAATGATTGTGACAATGTGATGTATTCTTGATAGAAAAAGTGTAACTGGGAGTCGGTATGTAATCATTGCACCTGGTAAAAGGTAATTACTGATGAAAATATATAGGAATAAAAAGAGTAATGTGTCTGAAAACAAAATTATTCCAACTTTATGAGCAACAGTGTATATTCAAAATGGAAAGCAACAAAATCAGACTTCATTTCCTATATAAATGTAGTTGGTTCCCACTGGCAAGATTTATTTTGAAGGCTTTGTGTGTTGTTTTTTTTTGTTATGATTTAGCTTTTCCTAATGGTAGAGATATCACAATAATAACAGTAATAATGGTCAAATTGATGTAAAAAAAAAAAGCACATTTCTCATGTCGTCTTGACCCACAAACCTCCTATCCGTGCATCTTCCAGTCTTCCACAGACTTCGAGAAACTGCTACTGCATTGTGAGTAAATCTGTGATTCTCACCCTATTCATTATTATCAACAGCATCATCCCTGCTATCCTCATTATCGTCACCGTAATTATCACTTGTCAAATCTCTCTTTTTCCATCTGTGCAAGTGTTTGTACATTGTCAGAGTGTGTGCATGCGTGATCAAAACACCAGGACTCTCAAGGTGAAGGAGAGAGCATGCAGAAACACAAAAAGCCGGCCAAATGGACTCTGAACCAAACATATACAAACACAGGAGAGTTATGACTGCAGGAGTTTACATAGCAGTGCCCTGTTTAAAAATACAGCAATGTGCAGAAATGGAGACACAACGGCTCACATCAGATTAGAATCCACAGAGTTTGCACCTGTTTCGATCCACAGTGAATAGAAGGAGAGATTGTATAATACCCTGAAAGCATATCAGGCTTTGCTAACGATCTCCGACAAGAGTAGCATTGTGCGAGCTCCTGTTTTGGCAAACGTCCACCAGTGGAAGGGAAGCGAGCGAAAAATCAAATCATCTTATCTTTGGATCTGGGGTGTCTCAGCTTGTCTCCTGAGCTGCCCAGTCAAAACTGTTGAAATTGTTAAGTCATGTTGATTATAGTTACTGACTTCATTAAAAAAAAAAAAAAAAAAAAATCTATTTAAGTGTCATTTTAGTGCTCGCCGCTGTAACAGAACATTATTATTATTTTTTTTACATTAGGGCTATGAAACTGTCAGCACCACTTCACTGTTACTACAACAAAGATGAAGACACCAAATATAAAACTAGTAGAATCCTTGAGCATTTACTCATTAAATAAAACCCCAGCCAGAAGGAGGAGGCGAAGAACATCATGTCTAAACATACAGAGTTTCTTCTGCCATGAAAACGTAACCCTTCCTTTTCTGACCTTAAAACATGGCTGAAATCCACTTCTTGCTCTGATGGAAGATCTCACGACTTCATGGAAAAGACAGACTTTTGGACTCACAACACGGTCCTCCAATCACCCGTCACTCTCTTTCATAAACACAACCTTGTACAAACACTATTAAAAGCATTAAAGGAGGACTTTTATGTTTTTTGTCATTTTCTATTACATGATGTTAAGGTCTTGTCAAATTTTCAAGTTCAAACATTATGTAAAAGGAGTGCCTTCAAGACTCCAGCCAACAGCCGTCTCTTCTACACTCAGCATTTGACCAGATTTCTCATATATAAATCTAATTAAATAGCTAAATTTAATGTTATGTCACATGATAAGTAGGGAAAGAATTAAATATTTACCAGAGCAAGACTGTCTTGCTGCATCTGTTTTTACTGAAGTTGTCATGTCATTC
>JAQQZY010000017.1:12158712-12176378 GCA_030068375.1 Ostorhinchus rueppellii | reverse complement strand
CCCCCCCCCCCCCCCCCCCCCCCCCCCCCCCCCCCCCCCCCCCCCCCCCCCCCCCCCCCCCCCCCCCCCACACACACTTTGAGGAATGCTGGAGTGAAGTCCCTTGCTGTGTCTACCTCATGTCAATACCCAATACCTCAGCGCCTGTGTATTGACAGACCAACTTTCTCCACAGGGACTGACTGATCATGGTCGCCGTGGTCCGCTCTCTCATGGTACTGCTGCTCGCTCAGGTGTTGCTGGAAGGTGCTACGGGACTTATCCCCGAGGTCGGCCGGAGGAAATACAGCGAATCCGGGAAGCAGACCCCAGAGCAGTCGGACAGCTTCCTCAACGATTTCGAGCTTCGGCTTCTCAATATGTTTGGACTGAGGCGCAGGCCGACCCCGAGCAAGCAGGCGGTGGTCCCGCAGTACATGGTGGACCTTTACCGTATGCACTCAGCAAACGGAGACCACAGCACTAAACGGCCCAAGAGCATGGGGAAACACGCAGAGAGAGCCGCCAGCAAGGCCAACACGATTAGAAGCTTTCACCATGAAGGTATGTATTAGTGACATACCTTTACCTGTCAGCCGGAGAGCTCCTCTGCTCTCTCAGACAGCCCAAACCTATATTTAAACATGACTCAGTGCGTCAAGACTCAACTCCAGAGACTTCACTGTTTTATGGAGCGTTAGTCATGTAAAGGTGACACGCGTCCAAGTTATTTGCAAGTGTTTAATAACTTTAGCGTCACATATAAAACTCACGGCCGTGGTTCAAAACAAAACAAAACATGTTATGCACAATTACAAGCAGTGATCAACACTAATGAAGTTGATGAAGCTGATACGATCATTAACCAAACATTTCCCTGCCGCAGCGGCTTCAGAGACATCAAGGGGAGGTGGTATCACCGGGGTAATTTGTTTCTTAATAATTGATGGTGTTTGCGTGGGCTCTGAAAACAGTTTTTCCAGACACGCACCACAGGAGCAGGATAAAGGGCGGTGTGCCTCTGCGCAGGTGATAGTCGTCACCCTATTACTTCAATAACACACGACATGACATTATACTAACACGCATTATGACAAAGTCACCGTGTCAGACTGAATTCTGAGTCACTTTTAACAGGACCGACATTAAATCTTGGTTACGGGGGGAGGAAGGGTTGTGCGCTTTATTCTATCCAAATCACCCCTTTTCTCCGCGCTGTGCGCCATTACGCATGTTCCAATAACACCAGAATTGCTCACTTAGTTTATATGGTGGCTACACGCTGATTGTTAAATTCGGTGTTTTACTTCAAATCCATTTTACCTCCCAGGAAACAAATGCTGCTTAAAAGAATCTGTTTCACATATACATGGTTCAAAGACCTTGGTAAGAGCGCATTAGTTTAGAGGCACAGTATATGTTTATTTACTGCTTTTGATGGAGTGGGTTATTTTAAGCTGTATAAATTAATCTAACAAGTGAAGTTAAAATAAAGCGGATGCTGCGCCTGGTTATTACATTAGAATAATCTATGTTGTATAATTGTCACATATAGTAACTTACATACAGTACCGATATGGACAATTTTCTATTTTTATTATTATTATTTTTAATACAACTGACACGTTACTGAGTCCATAGGGGCTTTACAGAGTTTAGAGTCCATATACAGAGTCCTAAGTGTTTTAGTGGGGAAGTTTCCATCAGGGCTGAGTCAGAGGGGTGGTTGAGTGGTTGCTTGGGTGCTCTCCAGAGGCCCAGTGCAATGACACCCAGTGGCCACACTGACACACTACAAACAACCCTGGCCTGGGCAGCCTGGCTGAGTGACTGCTCACGGCCCACTACTGGAAACCTCTGCAGTGGGCCAGCACACACCTTGACACCACCAGTTATTACGAATATGTTCAGACTGTGTTTACATACGCTCCCATGGCTCTTTCATCCTATGCTAACAGAGCTGTTAGTCTTCCCATGTCAAGAAATTTGGAATTGATGGCTACTCCATATAATAAGCATGTATCTACAGATGTAAGAGCAACACTTCAAAGCAAAAAGATTTAATCATTCATCCCATCTGCCTGCTGATATTAATTTCAGTAGGGTAATTGGTTTCACTGCTATCAGTTTTCAAAAATAACCATTTTCCATGCCAAATAGAACATTTCCACTATTATACAGGAAGTGGCCACCAGAGACAGGTCCATGATGAATGACCCAACATTAGCCTTTATCTTTTGTTTTGGCATGCAGCGTAAAAAGAAATTAGGAATGTTGATACACTCATATCTGTGGTTCACACGTTTTTGACAAGTCTTAACATGTTCACACAGTCGTTCCTCTGAGGAGACAGACGGGGAGAGAGTGAAAATGCAGAAAGAAAGAGAAAAAGTGACAGAGCAGGAGACAGAAAGAAAAGAGGATTTGGGACTAAGAGAACAGAGAGAAAGGGATTTGGGAGCTGAGGAGGGAAAGAAAGAGGGATTGGGGACAGAGAAGAGGGAAAGAGAGGCAGGGGGCTTTCCCACATCAAATGAGGAGTGATAGGCCTAATTGAGGTCTTTGTGCCTGTGGAAGGAGGTTTAGGATGAGATGGTGGAATTTCCAAAATGCCTCCTTTGAAAAACCAGAGTTCAAAGTTTGTGTTTATTTTACCACACCAAACAGATTAAAAAGTGTGTCTATACATCATCTATGGTCTTTGTAATGAGACTTCAAGGTGGGAGTGCTTCAAAGAAAATTGCAGCTTCCAATAAGATTTTGTCATTTACTATATACTATAAAGGGGAAAACCAATGATATGGTTTGCATAAACCTCAAAATGGCTTACATGTAGCCAAAAAAGGACGGTATTTCCATGACTAAGATATTTAGCAAAGATTTAAGCTATTAAAAAAAAAAAAAAAAATCTATACCCAATTTCCGATTTGTAATCTATAGATTGCATTTGCTCTTTTGCCTATTTCTTTAGTTAAGAACCACGTCCATTTGCACTGGATTTACAACTGATATGTAGAGCTGGACATTTCAGTAAAGGTTAATACAACAGTTAGCATTTATGTTAGTGTTCTTCAATTCAATTCCATATTGATTTTCACATTGGTTTTGTGTCCACACTCAGACGAGATGATACTTGCCATACATGGCTCCCTGTGGTTATGTGCACTTAAGGAGGGAATTGTGTGCTGCAGTCAGTTATCGTTATGGCAACTGTGGCATTTGAGATCTGAATAGCTTGTCTGATCTTATCGATAGATGGAGCCGCACTGCTTTTATCTTTTGACATTTAAGCAGTTCAAATTTATGGACTATTGAGACTAATGATAGCATTACATCACTATCATCATTTGCCTGTTATTACCCAGAGTCATTATTCAAAGTGTTGGTGTATGTCTTACGTCTGTGTGACAATGGCCCACACCCACTCTGTAACCACGTGGCAGCTAGGCTGGCCGCATGAAAAGAAGCCTGCAAGTTGTGTTTGGGTGCATGTGAGTGAGTGAAAAAGATAAAGAGAGACAAAGAGAGAGTGACCATATGAGAGACCTTGGCCAGTGTCCTTATTTCAAGTGAATTCATAAACTCAAACTAGGCTTTCTAAAATGCTTTTTATTATTTTTGTACCATTCTGTTTCATCCTTAGCATATATTTCACATTTCTGTCCTAACACTGGGATTGTTTTGTATAATCTCTTGTAGAATCTATGGAGGCCTTGGCTAGCCTGAAAGGCAAAACGACCCAGCAGTTCTACTTCAACCTCACTTCTATCCCTGAAGAAGAGCTCATCACCTCTGCAGAGCTACGCATCTACAGGGATCAGGTTATGGGAGTGGAAACCCCCAGCAATAGTTCCAGTAACAGCACTGCCATCAGTGCATCCAATGGTGGCTTCCATCGCATCAACATTTATGAGATATTCGGAGTTCCTGCCTCTCATGGTGGTGAACCTCTGGCCCGTCTGCTGGACACTCGGCTAGTACAGGACTCTTTGAGCCGCTGGGAGAGCTTTGACGTAAGCCCTGCTGTATCTCAGTGGACCTCTGGGAAAAATGACAACCATGGCTTCATGGTCGAAGTGCTTCACCCAGAGGATGGGGAGCATGTACAGAGACGTAGTAGGCATGTCAGGGTGAGCCGGTCCCTGCACCAGGACCAGGACTCATGGCCTCAGGCACGGCCGCTACTGGTGACTTATGGCCACGACGGCCGTGGAGACTCAGTACTCCACACACGGGAAAAGCGTCAGGCTGCACTCCGCAAACAACGCCGGAAGCACCAGCATAAGGCCAGCTGCAGAAGGCATGCCCTGTATGTGGACTTTAGTGATGTGGGGTGGAATGAGTGGATAGTGGCGCCACCTGGCTACCATGCATTTTATTGCCACGGGGAATGTCCGTTCCCCCTCGCAGACCACCTCAACTCTACCAATCATGCCATTGTGCAAACGCTGGTCAACTCAGTCAACTCAAACATCCCCAGAGCTTGTTGTGTGCCCACTGACCTCAGCCCCATCTCCTTGCTCTACTTGGATGAATATGAAAAAGTCATCCTGAAAAATTACCAGGACATGGTGGTGGAGGGATGTGGCTGCCGGTGAGACACTGACAGTGGTCTGGATTCAAGGAGGGAGTGGGCAAGAAAGACTGAAAGAGACATCAGAGGTTATTATGGACACCCAGTTTCCCAATGAAGACGTTTATTTATATGAAAGAAAAACAAAACAGAGCTATGGAAGAAGAAAAAACCTATATATGAATATATTTATGTCTACATAAAGTTGGGAAAAATAAATATTTTAATCAGAGGAATATTCCTTTACTGGTTTTGAAAATGTATTGCTGATGTACATTTCGAAATGGGTGCAATACCACATGAAGTATAATGCTCAGATTTTTATTTTGTATTTATTTCTATTATAACCACTTTATTTGTAAATAAATAATGTGTATTTATCGTGAAACAATGTGGTCACTCCAATTTTCCTTAGTTAGTTTTCTCCTAAGTATCAGTCAGCTTTATATCAGGAGGTGACATGAGGGCCTGAATATACAAAAAAAATAAATAAAACAGTATCAGATTATCTCTGAAATTAGCTGAAAAAATACTACACAACAAGCACACACTTCTAACACTGATTGCAAACCAAGCATTACCCACATTGGTAAATGTAACTGGAAACCAACAACAATTGGAGTGAGAAGAGAAAAGTGACAGGTCCGGGTCAGGGTGCCACCAGTGTAATGAAATGCAGTTGGGTGTAGGGTCACAGGATGGGAGAGACTAGTTACAAGCTCACAAATGTGATCAACTCCCATGGGAGGATTAGAAAAACATCACAGCCTGTTTTCATGCATTACATCTCACTGCAAAGATCCCTGGGAATGGTAGTCGCTATGTTTTTCTTAATATTTTTGTTCCCAACGATATTGACAAATGCAAAAAGTTTATCTCTAAGCTGTAATTGTTTTGCGTAGTTCCTGAGGAAGGCATGACAGGGCGCACAGTTTATTTATATTGAGATTTGAGACAATTCAGGCAGACAGGCCAACAGGCCTGCAGCAAGAAAAGAACCTACTAGCACTTTAATTAAAGAAGACAAACAAACACACACCTGCACCAGTCTACATACTGCACATGCTCAGACAGATTCACTTCACTTTAGAGTTTGGCTGAGTCACAAGGCTCTGATATGTTTCAGCATTAGCGGGAGAAAGAAATCCATGGTCAGCTATCAAGAATGTTTAACAAAACAACTGAGCAGCAGCAGATAATGAATGATACCTTACCCTGATATCAAAAACAGCTTAGAAGTCATGTTTTATTCGCTCAGACAGCAGGGATGGCTGGCTGGCAAAAACAAAACATATCACATGTTCCATTGAGACAGCTCAAAGCATGAACACCTGAGTCAATATGTTCATAATGTAATGTTTTCAAGGGAAACACTGAATATCTTGACTAAACTGACTTGACTTTAACTACTACAGAATGACACAAAGAAAATGTATACCACAGCCACAATAGCAGATCAGATAATGAGAGGGGGAGGAGGAACAGAGAGGGAGAGTTTTGTGGAGTTTGACTGACTGCGTTTTCTTGCTGTGTTTGCATTAGAAAGGGTTTGGAGGGATCACAAGCCAGCTCAAAATGCTCTAAATAGAATGTTTTTTATGTGAGCGCACGTTGGGACCAAGGAATGTTGGTTTTCAATCTCAGACACATGCATACGCTTGCATGGAAAACCAATGTGGTTGTTTTTTCAATCATCTATTCAAGGGTTTCCTGGTGGGCTTTTTCTCTTCAAAAACAAATGTGCATTGAACAAAGATATGCTTGTTACTCATATAGGAAATGTAAATCAAAACATTTAGAGGGAGCCGTGAGACTTTATTCATGGGCAGTAAAAACACTGAAATGTATTTCTTTCCATGTGCCTCAGATCATGTCTGTTTACCCATTCTTATCCTCCAAGGCTTCACAACACCCGTCTACTCCAGATGATGCAACGATACAATTATTTTATATCCTCCCAACGAGCACACAAACACACCCATGCGCACACGCACACACCTCTTATTCTACCACATTTCTGTTTCAATCTTCTGCATGTGTAATTTTATTTTACCTTGCATCTCCACCCCCCTCGGTCCCATCTGGTGTTCATTTCTCCTCTGCGGACCCCACCATACCACAACCCCACACATGGGCTGTGCATACCTCTGCCAGTAGCTGCACTACTTTAATGAACTTCAGGAGGAAGTCACTGTGCTGGCACACTTAATGACATTTGATAAAAATCAACACTAAAAACCGTGACATAAAAAAGTTTCTGCCCTATGTTTCAGTTATAACCTAAGAAGCAGGATGAGGGGGGGTGTTTCTGTTTAAAAAAATATGTTGGATTTAGTGGCTTGCCTTTATAGTTGAAGTCCATAAACCTTTCATTGGGTTGGGTGGAAATACTGCTCCCAGGGTGGGTGACACATGGGTAACAGTCCCTTCTTGCACCCCAATCCTGTCTAAACTGGGTTAGTTGAGCTGTGAGTTGGCCACTGTTCCCTCATGTTCTTGGGGATTTTCACTGTAGAGCCACACTTGTATCAGACAGCTCCTCGGGGACCACTCCTAAACTTCTCACTAAGAACAGAGGTCAAGGGTTGAAGTAATAAGGACCTATTATCTCCACCATTACTGACTGACTTCCAGGCTCATCATGTCATCGCAGATGACGAGCTCAAAGTGTGGTCAGCCACTGGTTTGGATAGAGAACACTATTATGTTTCAGTATCCAGAATTCTTTTTATATAGCGTGTGCACAACATGGATTATAAAACCATGTAGTTAATGGCAAAAGGAAAATCTGATGAGCAAAGAATCCAGCCTGGACTTGTGACTGTGTGTTCCCTGATTTAGTTATAAAGGCACAACTGTAAGATATGTTTTCTTGGCAACATTTTCTTCACCTGCTACACAGACCTCTGCAAAGTCGTTCTCTTAAAACAGATTTTCCTCTCCATTCTCCATGAACATCTGGTAAATCAGTTAAAGGTGTCCTTTGCTGTCTTTGTTTACGCACAAACACACAACAGAGCGGCCACACAACTGATGAGTATAACACTGGAAGCTGGGACCCACAAGCGTGGCAGAGCTCATTCATTTTGTTTGGTTCGCAGCAAACCACACCAAAACTATCTGCAGCAGCAAACAATTCAAATCTTAAGGGTTATAAAATCAGATTTCCAGATTTCTGGCTGGCCCAGAATTGGAAAGTATGTGGCATGCCGTGTATCTTTGATGAAACAGAAGGATCTGTCGCTATGGGAGATCTTGGCTGGCTCTGTGCCAAGATGGGATATGAAAATGTAAAGCAGTGAAGAGACGCAGCGGCAGCAGCCACTGTACAGTCTTTTTCTTACTTCAGATCTTTTCTTCTTTATATGCTGCATACACTAATTTTAGAGGTGGTGCACATGGTGTTTTTTTTCTGTATTCCGAGAACAGCCAACGAGATGACGTCCAGCATAGCTAAGACTGTGGCATCTGTGCTGCAGCTCTGAACACATCAAACAGTCGGGCGTCCACAGATTCAGAAGCAGAGCAAATATGGAAATTACTTTTCCAGAATGACTGCACGGATGATAGTACTTTTACATATATACAGTCTTAGCCTTTCATTCTTCCGCATGTATGCGTATGCACATGCAAACAAGTATGAATTCATATGCATCTGTAGGTACATGTGGCACAAATGTACTAGTCTAAACTTCTCTAACAAGTTGGTACATGCACATTATAAAAGGCATGTAGAAAATCAAAGAGACACTAATAAAAGATATTGAAAAGTTGCTCCCTAAATAGATTCTACTACTGCCGTTACTGTGAGAGCTAATCATCCATGCAATCACTGTTACGTTTGCTTGGAGTGACATGCTGAAATCATTACCTCTGGCTGGAACTCAACGGAATAGGCCATTATATAGCCTTATACTTACAGCAAAATAGTCTTGCAGTTAAATTATAATACAGAGTTAAAAACCTGTCTGCCACAAAGATGATCTGGATTACAAGGCAGTGAAACCTCAGAGGATGGAGAAGACCTTATTCCAGACAGCTAATGTCATTGGATGAAGGGGAGCAGAAGAAGAAATGATTTGATGTCAGAAATGTTCATATTTCATTCACCCAAGACTATGAAAGAATGCTCTCTCTTTCTGTGTTTTAACTAACAACTACTACTACTACTACTACTACTACTACTACTAATAATAATAATAATAATAATAATAATAATAAAAAATATGGTGAAATACAGTAGATTGATACATTCTTAAAATCTGATTATTTATATTATATAACATACTCTTATTTCAAACAGAATCTATTTAAATCTTAAAACAATGAACTTCAGGATGTGTACCTGTGTGCACAGTTTATGAACTAACACATTTCCACAGAGGATACAAGAAAGACTTCCATATGGGCCACATATGGGCTTCTAAAATGGTCTTGAGGATGGATTTGCCTCTAGACACTGATCTAAGGTCAGTGTCGTGTTTACTCCTCTGATGGTTACAGTTAGGTTTGGGGGGAAGGGTGAGCCTGACTGATCCTGGAACCTTGCCGAAGGGCGTCTCCTACACCCTGAGCATGAAAGGGGTATTGTGGTTACGGGAGCGGTCTCCATCTTTGTAGCAGGAAGTGAAGACATCAATCAAAAAAGAGCGACATGACATCCCCCAGCATGCCTGTTAAATAAATGTCAATCTCTGACACACTAAATCTTTTGCATTACCATGCACACAACTTCAAATCAATAATGTTCTAACTCACAGTTGGTAATATAAGAAGTTCAAACTCATCTGACAGCAGTGATGAAAGCTCAAAATAAATGGTGGATAATGAATAGAATAGAATCTTTGTCAAATGGGTATGAAACACACATCAAATGCCTCTTTACAGTATACATAAGTTTCTACTTTATACAGTATAGGGTTACTGCATAATGTATATGATCTAGCTGCTTATCATTTGCATTTGGCAGACAATCCACTGCATTTTTTACCTTTATATTTATAATTATTATATTTATCATCTACATTATTTCCCTATTTTTTTCATATTTTATTCTACAGTTTTAAATAGGCAATCTGCAACTGTATACTGTGAAAATTGTTTGCAGTTTCTATATGCATTTATGCCCACAGGCCAGATGACGTAACATCCTGATCTTATTTGACCTTTTATTTGATTTTTAGCCAGCAGATGGCAACAATCCATCCTCAACACTGTCTCACTGGTACCGCTAAGCTGCCTACCTCCCTCTCTGTCTGTTGGTAACAGTAGAGATAAGGAAAGTATGCAGGTGTACAGTTGTTTCCCTTTTATAATCATGGTATGGTCTTCATGCATAGGATTACCAAATACTGACACTAATATCACTTTTGCAAGTTTTTAAGTGTCACTGCTGCACCTTGAGGAGCTCAAGGCCAAAACCAGTACACTAAGCATCAGTTGATCCCAGCTATAAAAAGAGACCTGTTATGTAGTTCAGGGCCTCACTTGGTGGTCTATGAGAACAAGCTGGTGCTGAACCTTTTGTACTTACAGCAGATTACCAGGAGGCTGCTTCCAGATGCAGTGCACCAGAGGAAACAGGCTCTCTTTCCCTGGGTGGTATGAGACAAATCCAATCCCCACACTTTTCTCATTAGTGTAATAAGCTTTGTATAAACCACTGGACTGCCATCCATTCTCAAGGACACATGCACCACCTCATCCATCCATCCATGCAATTCAATACTGGTCAGAAAACAATGTTGTTGTTTTTAACTTTAAACCTGAAAATGTATGCAATGTAGAAACTAGGTCTGCACAATGTAAGTACAATCTACAATGTGAAATAAGATTGTTCAGTATTGCTGTGACGATTTCACTTCCAATAAATAACAAATGTATTTTATAGTCATCACTAAACTGATGGCAAATAATCTGAGAATTGCCAGCTAGGGCTTCTGATTTCATTAATCAAATGTCTGGGCTAGGAATCTGAGAGGCCAAATGTTTTTTCATGTCATTTCATTTTTGTGACACAACTAAGTCAGTCGTTAGCAACGTATTTATGGAAGACAACAAAAAAATATTGGTCAGTTAACAATTGGAAAAACTGTAAAATAAATAATTAATTTGAAAAAATACTGTAAAAACAGTCAAAATAAATAAATAAATATATAAAGTAAAATAATATTCTGGTCCATGCACAGACGCTCTCCACATATTTGTGAAATATTTTGTATTTTGCTGGCAACACTACATGTACAATGGTTTGGAGAAAATAATTTTCCATGCTAGTCACTTCTTCAGACAGGAGGCCTCATCAAACTGATTGCAGGAGGAGATGAGAGAGGCCTGTTTATGTACAAAGCAGGTTCACAACCTGCGGGCCTCCGCCAGCACAGCTATGAGGTGAAAATCACACTTCTACACCCGCTCTCCCACAGCCTGTCATTGGCATGGCAAAGTCTGCCTCACTAAGCTTCCTGTGACTCACTTCCTGTCCCAGCCCTGCACCTGCACTCCCCTGGGTGATGTCATGGCAGGTTTTCCTTTTGGAGTCGCACAACTGAGCACACTCCCGTCTGGTGTAATGTGTGTACATCCATCAGCATGCCTGGCTCAGACATCAGTCAGCAGACCTGCGGTGAATGTGGCCCTTCATGTCTTTAGTGATGACCTCTTCCATGCAGCAAAGGCTTTGCAGAGAAGAACAGCAAACATCAAACAAGCTGGTTTGGAGGAGGACAGCAGTGGATGGTATATGGATTCGACCCCAAAGCTGGATTGGTGATTTTCTCCACTTTGGTTTCCTTTTTCTCCAAGATTCAGTTATTCCCTTTTATTCCTTTATTCCGTCTGCTCATTCAGTGACATATAGGAATCCTGCTGTGCATTCTCACTGAGCTTCATATAATGGAAACTTGACCTTTTATGAGAAAGGAGTAGTTCTGTTTTCCTGAGAGAAGAAACAACCTCTAGATGTCCTCAATATCTGTAGAAATAATTATAGCAGTCCTTTCTACCATCGGTGACCGCAGCGAAAATGATAGATTGAGGGGAACACACTACTTGGACAAGCTCATGAGTAAATGGAAATATTGTATGAGAATGAGTGCATACTTTTTCCTCTAAGAGGTAGTGTTTTTTATTTTTTCAAACCCATCTCTTTTTTTACCCATTTTTACTCACACTGGGTAAAAGTGTATGTGAAACAACCGGAAATACCTTAAATCTCTCGTCAGCAGAGAAGAAACCTGTCAGAGGTCAAGGGTCACAGGAGGGAGCCAACAGGCATATATGAATATTTATTTCCTTTTCTGGTACATTCACAGACCTCTTGCTAGCTTCCCTCTTTTATAGACTGTGTTATGGATCATTAATTCTTGGTAGTTGCCTGTTGACAACATTAACTGCTATAATGGTCATCTGTGGGAAACTGTGTTCTGTCCTCCCTTTTGGTGTATGTTTATGTGAGTCACATCCCCCTGGCTTTGATGCTGGTAGATGGTATAGACCAGAAATTGGCTAGTGAAAGAGGTCACTCGGGTCCACTTAAGTTAATACTGGTATAATATACGCTCCAGTGTCCTGTAGGAGTCCTGGTGTTGTTGTGGCACATTGTTATTCTGTATCCTAGTTGTGACTGGAGAAAGATAAAGTATAGAAGCTACTTTTCCTAATTAGAATAGGCTGCATTTATAGGGCCACAGTTTACCAACATTCAGGGGTTGACATTGGACTGAATCTCTGTACTGTCACTGTGCAAACAGTGGGCGTTCTGTTGACTAGGACATAAAATAGTGCTGTTGGGTTTTGGGTTTCCAGAGCGGGATCAGGGCTGCAGTATATTGAGTCCATGTGGGGAGTGCGTTTTTAATCTGAGCCTTACCCACAGTCCTTCCTGTTTCTAATTTGGCGCTGCAGCGGTTTTGTCCTGAGGCCAAGAGCCTCTCTTCCACAGAGTGTCTATTTCCTCTGAAGTGAATAGTAGCAGGTGTGCTGGCTCGAGATCCCTTGGAGAAGTCTGCTTATGAATGGCCCACATCCCTCTCTTTCTCGCCTGTCGTTGTTTTCTTTTTTCCGTCTTTCATTCTTATTTTTCATTTTGTCTCACATTCTTTCTCCTTTTTCCCCATACAATTTCTTTCTTTTTTTGCTGTTATGTCTTCACCACTCTGTGGTCACCTCTTTGTCTCCCTCATCTTTTCTGTTTTCTTTCATTCTTTCTCTTTGCTTTTTTAAGATCAAGGTGTAGTACTTTGATAACTCATAAAGCTGGAGCTTGTGCTGATGAAAACAATAAAAGCCAACAGCAAGAACAAGGGCAGCACAATCACATAACAACCCTGCCAGACAATTCACACCATAAATCACAGAAAACAGTGAAACTGTCAAAACATCCAAATTAGGTTTAGAATAAGATTTACTGAATTTGCCTTTGTTGTGGCAGACATAGCACAACAAATCCTTTTGCAGTTACAACCATTATTGCCTTGAATAAACGTATGCAATAAACAAATGTGTGCACCAAAACACAGCAAACCAACTAAACAGTGAACACAGAAGATGTAGAGGGTGTTTGTATGCCTGTGTATGAGAAGAGAGAGAGACAGAGATTCTTCCACACACTGTCATCAGGCCAGCCTGATCACCAAGAACTCATCCAATCTGTGAGCAGAGGAGACATGCTGTCATGGTGCTTCAAGGAGGCACTGCGATTGGAATTAACCTCTGATGACCTTCACTCCTCCTCCCCCCTTCCCCAAAACACACTCCCTAATGAGCAGGGCTTTAAAGGGTGCAGCCTTTTCTGTAAGGCAAATAAATCCTATCAAGGCAAAGTCATATTTTCACTTATCTCTGAGGAAAGCAAGAGAAAAAGAAACCACGGTGGTTGCCAATGATTTGTGACTTAACATAGGGTGAAATACAGCTGCAAAGCCATTAAGGAAATGAGAGTCTAACCAAAGGGTTGTTTAACTGGAACACATGAACTCTTAATGATGTTTGTGTTTATTCAGTTTTGCTTGCACATCATTTGCCAAAGGAGAATTTGGTGTAAAGGTTATGGGGAGAGGTTGCATATGCTTTCCCAGGGGTTGTAAGGCTAATTAAATCATCACTTCCTAGAAATATGTAAAGGTTATAATGTTCTAAAATGATAAGAAATTGAATGTATTTGATATTAAAATAATAATTTTCAAAAGTATTTTTAAAAAAACAACATTAATTTTATTATGTTTATCAGTTTTTGTACTTACTTTTTGTTCCCCTCAATTATGCCTTTTCAGTGTGCTCTTGTGTAACCTGAAGAAGTACCTCCAGAAACAATTGAAGGTTTCCAGCCTCTGTTCAGGCCTCATTCCCCTGTCTGCTGTTCTGATTATCTGCCAAAGTCAACCATGAGCATTTACGTTTCCAGCCGTGGTGTTTCCGGCATCTGCACACGCTTGTGTTTACACAGGATGTTCAAACTTGATGCAGATTAAACAAATCCAATTTGGAGGCTGAGTTCAATCACCTTCTTTATTTCAACATTAAGTAGATGAAGCTGGGGGCCAGATCACCACTACCCTTTCCAAGTGGACTGGGTGGGGGGGAATGATCTGTACACACATAAGCCCAGAAAATATTTTGAGAGCATTTTTTCAGAGATAAATGTCATCTGCTATTTCCCACAGCCTTGCATGTGGTTGGATTTGCTCAGTGTGGTTTATGGTGTTTTTTTAAGTCTCTAGCTCACCCAGTGTTGTGGGTCTTCTAAGGGCCCATGGGTAGTTTGGCATTGATTCTGTTCCCACACTTATGGTGTAAATGGAGGTCTGGCTTTTTGCTCAAATGCTCAGACCAGGCACTCATAACACAATTCAATGTTATGAACATTTGATTTTGCCCGTCCTTTTTTCATCTTGCATCAGATAATCACTGATTACTTAAACTGAGGAAACACAGTATGGTCAGACATTAATCATGCCAAGTTCACTTTCTCATATGGGTAGAGTAGAGTAGGCAGCTTCCAAGTCTGGGTAAGGGCGGTCTACAGGCTTGCTGGCCGAGTCCTCTGCATCAGCCAAGCTTCAACTCCACGGTTCCAGGATTGGGATGGGAAATGCTACAGAAGGCTGGATAGTCGCTGACCTTTTCACAAGTACAAAGAGACCCTCTTTGTGTCCAGTAGAGCAGTCATTTGTCCAACAGGATTTTTAATTGGTGCTCACTCCACATAAAGCCGTGAGTTTGGCTGGTGTTTTTGCCCTCACCTGGGTCCTCTTTTGCATTTGGGAGGGGTTTTGACCTTCTCTGGCACCTGTTTGGCCAGCATCCGGCTCATCTGCTCCCGGTCAATGCAACCATCCCTGGCAACTCCATTCACATGGCTTGCTCTATGCCTAATTGTATCACATTCTACAGGCTTTGTCCTAGCATTCCCTCACTGGCTAAAGGTTGCCGAAATCTCATCCGCCACATCAGAGGGGCCCTATTAACCCCTGACCCCTGGTTGGTGTGTGTGGACAAGGTCGCTCCTCACACCCAACGCTGGGCCCATTAACACGTCGCCCCACAGCAGAAAAACTATTTTGACGGGCTGTAATTGGCGCTAAGTGATGCTGGACAAAGGCCCCCTCTGTGCTGCCTGCTGGACTGAACGGTACTGACCACTCTCGAAGCTTCACGCTTGACATTTCCCTTCTGAGACCAATGTGAGAAGAGAGGAACTGGGGAAGCCCCTTCCTGTACTGCCACCTCCTCCGTTTCTCCATCCCTTCAGCCCCTCTTGCTATTTACCATGGCGCTCCTTTGAAAATGTGAGATAATGAGGTTCTAGTGGGGAGAGCTGGCCAAGAGCAGAATTGCATGGTCCAGATCTGTGGAGGCTGATTAATCCAGTGGCTGGCCATTCCTTTCAGAGTCAGCCTAATTAGTTTATGTTAGCTGGAGAAGGTCAGGGGACGTGTTTGACTGAGGCCTTTTCTTTAAATGCCACAATGGTGTGATGATCTGTGGATGCAGGTGCAGCAATCGGCTGCTTTAATGTTGCTGAGCTGCTTTGAGTATTGGTTGTACGGTTGACTTGCAAACTGACAAAGACAATGAGGTCTTTTAGTTGTGAGTATAGGGCATTTTCAAACCAGTTTCCAACCATCTAGTTGGCTTCCCAAGTTCATTAGTCATGAACTCAACTGTTATAATGCTCTACAAATAACCAGGGAAAACCCCCAGTATTGTATGTGGGATAGTGGTTATAAAACTGAAAGGAAAGCAAGGCAGGACTGCCGAATAACTAAACATTATAAAAAATAATTTTACTGTTTTTTTTGGCTAGAAACATTGTAGTGTTAACCCAGAGTCCACCCAGTGAAATATAGGGCATTTAGAATGAGTCACTGTGTCAGGATGTCCGTCCTTCATCCAGTCTTATCACCTTTTACCTTGACTTACTTCATATTTATGGCAGATGCAAATCCCTTTAATGATTGACTGTGATCTCAAATTCTCCACTTACTGTGTACAGCTTGTGTCCTTAGCAACACTCCAAAGGAAACCCAGCCAGCTTCTCGCACACAAAGCTGTATACTTAAGACAGGTCTAACTCCCTTCCCCATAGGCCATGCCATGCTCTCATCCCCGTATTTAACAGCCTGACGTCAGGCAGCAGCAGCGGAGGCAACAGAGGAGACTTTAATACTAAATCTCTCCCCCTGTCATTACCGGCCAGTGTAACCGCCTATCAGAGGCCCTTGAGTGATGTGGGAAACCCTGGGCCCTGTCCTCCCAACCCCTGTAGGCCAGGCCGCCTGTTCTGTCCAAACCAAACTGAAAACTACAGGACAGGCACAACTAGGGTTGACATCAATGAGGCGCCGAGCTCTTTATGCCCACTCTGTGGTCAAGAGGAGAGAAGCCTGGATAATAATCTGCCTCTCTTTACTCGCATGCTTTCTTTCTCCATACCCTTCTCACCAGGAAAACCATATTTTTGGGCACTCAATTCTATTGAGGCTAATTCAAACACAGAGGCCAAGACTGTCCCTTTAGACAGTTGTTGTAACTGCACCTTCTGGCAGAATAATTATCCTCTGAATAGTCAAATTAAATTAATTATTTGGTCTCCGCCCAGATTTGAACGACTAATGGCTTAAGATGAGGGCTGGCTCAATTTTTACGCATCAAAATGAGTGAATGACTCAACCACAGCTTACTATATTTAATGCTCAAGACAAGTATTAAAAAATCTGCAAATAGATGACTGACAAGTAATTCTCCACACACAATAAACAGTATCTTACTGTCTGAAAATTTTATATGCACATATTACAACCTTAAAAATGAGTGAATGAATATGAATATGGCACCTTATTACTTTGATGTTTTTAACACCTGGGGTGAGGGAAAAAAATGATTCATGCCAAGTCTGTCAGTCCACCAGCCCATGTGATGTGGGTCTTTATGAGGGGACACCTGCAGCAACCGGTGTCCCTGCTTGGCTTTGTAAAAGTCTCTGAACTGTTTGGGGGACAGAGGGGAGAGCCAGAGGGCCAGACCCAGGTTTGGCCCCAAAAGCCTTAACTATCACTCCAATCCACGGGTTGCCTTTGGCCTTGCTAACTGTTCCATGAAATGGGCCCCAGGAACAGTGCAAACCTCCCAGAAACAGGCTGCTCACTGTTAGCCAACAGTGCTCCCTTTGTGTGAAAATTGTCAAAGCTGGCCCTTTCCTGCACTGGCCCTGCCTTTCTTTTAAGCCTCAGCTGTGAGCAAACAAAGCTGGCTTAAAATTTTGCATGATGGTTAGCTAGCTATCTGGCTAGGCGTGATAGTGTTTGTGTCACTGAGAGCAATGGAGTTTGGGCTTTCTGTGTGCTGCAGGTGGGGCTTCAATGGCTAATGAGAGAAGACCCGCTCAATGCCCCACTGATGAGGACCTCATAAAAACCAATAACCCTGTTTTTATGGTTAGTGGGGACAGGAACTCAAGGCTCCATAAGATCATTCTGGGCCAAATAGGGCAATGAATGCCTAAATGGACAATGGTATAATTATGAAATTATCAATACCAGCATGTAATGAGGCTCTTGGCCTGTTCAAAAAAAAAATAAAAAATAAAAAAAAATAAAAATTAATATTATATATA
>JAQQZY010000017.1:12147296-12158612 GCA_030068375.1 Ostorhinchus rueppellii | reverse complement strand
TCTTTGGATTGTGGGAGGAAACCGGAGTACCCGGAGAAAACCCACGCAGACACGGGGAGAACATGCAAACTCCACACGGAAAGGTCGCCCGGGAATCGAATTGTTGTGAGGCACGAGTGCTAACCGCTGCACCACCGTGTCACCCTTAAGGAAATTAACTGCATATTTAAAAAATAAAAATAAAAATAGAAACTCCTCTTATGTGTGGACTATAAAATAATAACTTCTATCTTAGCAACTAGAATTCAAAAGCACGTTAAAAAGTTAATAAAACCTGATCAGACGGGGCTCATTTTAGGGTGACATGGGGCAAATAATATAATGAGAGCTTTAAATCTTTAGTCACTTATGGCCAACAATACACAACCATCAATGCTTCTCAGCCTAGATGTTGAGAAAGCATTTGATAGAGTAGATTGGCAGTTTTTAGAGCAAACATTAATTGAAATGGGTTTTGGCGAAAACTTTGTTGGTTGGTTTTAGTTGTTGTATAAAAAACCGAAATCCAAAATACGAGTTAATGGGCATTGTTCTGAGTTCTTCAACATTGAGAGAGGAGTAAGACAGAGCGACTCACTTTCCCCCCCATCCTCTTTGCTCTCAGCACTGAGCCTCTTGCACAGGCCATACGACAAGATGTCCTGATTGAAGGGATAGAAGACGGGGATGGAAGAACTCATAAAATGTCCCTTTTATGCAGTGTTTGAAAGACTATGGGGACATTTCTGGATATAAAATTAATCAAAACAATTCAGAGGCATTAATCATATCGGGTAGATGGCCGAGCCAACTCAATGAAACATCTTTTCATTGGCCTAAACAAGGATTTGGGTACTTAGGGATTATCATAACACCAGAGACCACAAAACTTTTTGATGCAAATTACAATAAACTATTTCAACAAATAAAGAATGACCTCACCCGGTGGGAGGGCCTTCCTCTTTCTCTGTTTGGCAGAGCTGAAACAGTAAAGATGAATTTGCTTCCTCGTCTTCTGTTTTATTCCAATCACTACCCATAAGAGTTCCAATGTCCACGTTTAAGATGCTAAACAAATTCATTTCGAAATTTATATGGCAACATAAGAGACCTAGAATTAAACTTAAAACTCGTCATTTACCTAAAGATGAAGGTCGTCTGGTTTTACCAAATCTAAAGTTTTATTACTGGGCAGCCCAACTTGTGGAAATTGTGACTTGGATCAGTGGAGATGAGGAGGTAGAGTGGACTCCTATAGAACAGGGTGAAGTTAAAGGTGCCAAGTTATCTACTTTACCTTTTATGGATCCAAAATATGTCAATAAACTAAAGATATTTTGGGACTGTCCAAACATCTATGTATATTGGAAAAATATCAGAGAAGAAATTGAAAAGATTGTAAAAAGAGAAATACCTTCAAATGTTTTGTTCTACTTACTTGGAGTTATAACAGTAAGTGATTTTAATGCAGAGCTCAGATATATCTTACATGTTTTTTTACTGGTTGCAAAGAAAATTGTAACAGTAAATTGGAGGAGTGTCAACTCACCACCTCTGGCAGAATGGAAGCAAAGATTGAAGCAAGTCTACGTGATGGAAAGAGTGACTGCGGTATTAAAATGAAAACGGACCTTTTTAAGCGGAGATGGCACATGGTTGAAGATTATTTCAATGGTTAAAATCGTGTGGGTTGTTCTTAACTGGAGTTGCACCTATGGGCCTTGACACGAGGTGTTTAGTTCTTAGGCATGCTTTTGTGTGCATTTTCTTTAAAACCTGTGAATAAATATTTTTGATATTTGGCATATATTTTTATTTATTTATTTATTTATTTTTCTTATTTTTTCCTTGCCTCATATTTTATTCTATTTTGTGTTGTTCTGTTTCTTATTGTGCAAAAAATACAGATCTAAATAAAAAGTTCTTAAAAAAAATAGAAACTGCCTATTCATTTAACCATTTTGTCTTTTTTTTGTCAGACATAATCATTAAATACAGTTAACAGTTTATCGGTGTTTGAAATGTACCCCATCACAAGATTTGGTTTATATCAATTAATATGACTGAAAAAGTCTGACCCTGTAAAGCTAAAGATAAAACACATTTATTGACAGATAGACTTTGTTAATGCAGAATCTTTCCTTTTTTCATTTTGGAAAGAAAAGTCAACCAGTAGCACTTGGTTTAACCATGTTTCACTTTGCATAATTGTTCCCAAGGTTGCTGTTTTTCACTTCTAGGCGTACTGAGCCAATAATTCAATTTCTGTGGCCAAGCCAAATATTTGCTGGCTATACTAAACAGAGCTGTAGTTTGGGCAAAAGAAATATGCCTTGCCAGCAGCACGGCACATACAAGGCAATAAACAGACTCACTGCTCTTCACCAACAACTCTGCTTCTAATCACACAGTCATTCTCATTATTTGTTCTATTGTGCAATCAATCCATTACTGCATGATGAAATGAACAAGCAACAGTGCTAGGTATTGAAGTTTCCGTTCACTTCAGTCCACAACATGCACTGCATTACACTACGTGCTGGATGGTTTGATGGTAAACCAACTGTTTACTACTTCTTAGGAACAGATGACACAAACTGGAGGGAGTCACAGTCATTTACAGTTAGTTAAATTCCCTGCTGAGAGGCCCTGCTAAATACTTCTTCCAGAGACCTTGCTGGGAAATATTTGCAATGGTTTCCATCCAGATCTGGGTCACTCGGTTCCACATTCACTGCACAGGTGAGCTGGAGCAGGTTTGTTTGGCATTGGTCACTGGCTGTCCTTTCCTTTCCACAGGGCTGGGAAAACAGCACCACAAACAGCTTGCTACAACAAGAGATGCTTTTGTCCATAGCTTACCGCGGCAAAATGACACTGCTAAGCTGCCTGCTGCCAATGTTGTCCAGGTCTCCCAGGACAGTCCCCAGGGTCTGAGAGACCTGCTGCGAGCCAGCCCAATAGAGGCAGAAGGAGAGTGAGAGCCCTCGGGAGAATAGGTAACTCTGTCAACTGGCTGTGCTGTTGCAGCAGCAGCAGCATGCAGATAAAAACAACCTCTTTCACATGGAGTGTGTTTTGGCTTCCAAGGCTATAATCATGGATGATTAGCCTAAGAACTCAATTCCGAGCTGAGTTTATTTCTTATTCCTGTCACACTGGCAAAAATATTTACCTTCCACTTTCCGCAACTGTCCCTAGATATAAAGAAACACCTGACTGATTAATGCAAATCAAACAGGTGCATTACATTTTTTGATACAGATATTCCAAACCAAAAGTGCCCTTTTTTGACAGGTTTTACTTTACTTTAAGGTGTTACAAAGAAAGAATTTGTCTAACTTCTTCTGGTGATTGTGTGATCCCATCCGTCTGTCTGTAAGAATGTGCAAAAACCACCATAACAATTTTCAAGTTGGTGAAAGGGTAGAACATGGGCAGAGAATGAACAAATTTAATTTTGGAGCAAATCCATTCTAAAGGGTTGAGTTTGACAGGTTTTTTACTTTCTTTAACACTCCAAAGCCCCAGGATAATTTAGTCAAAAACTGGTTTTAACATAATATCAATGGCACAAATGAAAAAAATAAAAGTGATACTTTAAAGTATACAGTGGCACCAATTAATGAGGAAAACAAGAGTTATAATATTGTGTGGTTTATTTACCTTTTTAGAAAGATTTATAATAGTTTTACAATACATAAAATTGAAACTTTATAAGGCAGTAAATTCATAAAAGTAAAAATGTGTATTAGCTTTTCTTTCTGTGTGCAATTTGTTTATTATCTACATGTATATTAAGTAAATGGCCAATCAGTGTTTGTTTAGAAAGTTAAATGAATGAAATGGGTGTATGGTTAAATGACTATTTGGTGAAATGGTTGTCAGAAATTACATTTTTTGATTCAGTGACACTAACCTTTATTGCAATCACAAATCAGAAAACTGTTCATAAACAGCACATCATGTCACCCTACTTTAAAAGTACTGTGAATAAGAAGAAGTGGGGATTATTGGCCTTGGTAGAGGTCTGTGCTCTCTGTGATGTTTTACCAGTTATTGTAAAATGGTTCATTTTAACACATATTCTCACCAGGTATGCGTCTACATTTTCCTTTTGTGGAAATGCTTAAAACACATTCTGATTTCTACACGCTCCCTCTTTAAAATACAAAAATCAGACTGGGAACCTGGGAATGTTGCTTAGAGAGTTGTTTTAGAAAACTATCTTTTATTTCGTACATCTAATACACAATACACGAAAGACACATTGTATTGCTTTTAAATTCCTAAACTACATCCAATAAACATTAGATGTAAAATGCTCTCAGCAAGCCTCCACTGGTCTCTAATAGGTTAATGCCCCAAACAGCAAAACAAGTTACGAGGGCTGATGTCACCAATGGCCAGATCATCACCCCACAACAGGTGCAGCCTCCTCTCTTTCCTCTCCTCATAGTTTTCTTGCTACAGCTTGTTTTCCTTCTGCATGTGGGAAACATCTGCATAGGTGGTCTTTCTGTTTCTTTCTGCCCCCTTCTGTCTCTCCATTCCTCTTATTTACCTCCAACCCCCTCTTCTGTGTCACTGTCTCCTATGTCATTCTCTTTTCATGCTGGAAAAAGGAAGTGCTGATAGTAAATATGGACAGGCGTTAAATGCCAAAAGAAACGCGCTGCGTATTTCTGGATCCAAGCTGTGAGGTTTACCGAAGCATATTTTTATCATGAAAAGCCAACATGGAATGGGACAGCCATGCGCAGCTGCTGGTCTAATTTGCTCTAAGCATGTACAAATAGGACGGCCCACATGGACCATAAAAGTGGAGTGGAGGTTTTGCTCAACGCGGCACTTTTTTCTGACCAAAGAGACAGGGACGCCTTCCAAAGCACAAACAGATCACAAAAGAAAAGAAGACAGAAAACACACACAGACCAACTCACATGATAGTTGAAAAGACAGTGGAATAACCCGAACTACTGCTGCTTTATTCCACAAGTAAACAGTGTTTCAAGCCCTGTTTACTAACACTAAATTCATTCCATAATGACTTGAAACAATTATGTTTTATAGTCTCGCTGACTTTTTCGACTCCTACAAAAATATAACAATAGAAAACAAATGAGCTTCATATAACATATCTAACTACCTATGCCTGTGATTTTTTTTTTTTTTTTTTTAACAAAGTCAAGGCTGTCAGACCACACACACACACATATACATATATATATATATATATATATATATATATATATCAAGCCCTTATGTATATATTTTTTCAACATATCCCAAAGGTTGTTTCCCACCTTCAGAGCTGCACCAATGTTCCTCCTGTTCATTCTCCATACATTTTATTGCACCACGGAAAGTTTTATTTGCTTTTGAGCAATTTGCTCTGGAAACCCCCTGTAGATCCAATGAGTACTGTAGGTTTGTACAAACGCACATTACGTGCCCGCACATAGATACATTAGTGCACACATACACACACACACATATATATGTATACATACACACCTATACTGTATGTCAGAACGGGGTTCCCCTTTAGACACCGGATAAATACCTAACTTCAAACAGTAAACTAGGTGCTAATGAACTGGATCCTGACAGAGTTTGCCTTCCGCGAGCAGAGACCCACCCCACAATGGATCCATTCACAGGATCTCAGCCATGGAAAGTGTTGGTAAAGTAATCCTGCAGAGTTTATGCGACCTTTTCTAACTCTGAGTATGTCTTTCTCCCCCCAGGCCTTTGAGGCTCAGCCAGAAACAACACTGACCTGCATCAGCTGATACAGGCAGAGGCTACCCACATTTGCATGTTTCAAAATGGCATCCATTCACAACCAGTTGGCAAATTGATGTGAGGAGGAAAGGAACACAACGCCCTACTTCCTCTTACGCCATACCTGTGAGATCAATCACAGCAATTTCAAGGCTGGTGTGGAGGGTTGTTTCTTCCATGTTGCACTGCAGCTCTGGGCATACCTGGATGGTATCTCAATATCGTTGCGCATTTATGGCCGATGCACCAGCACCTGCAATAAAAGTTGTCAGTTTATCTTCAGTTCAATATGCACAGTGTTCCCACTAAATCTGTGTACTCTGCCAAGCCTCATAACAGTCACAGCATTGCTTATGTGCATACTTCAACATACCACTGTTCTCTAGTTTGATACTTAAGGGGAAAGAAATGGCAGCTGCTTTTAACCATCATGCACACCTGCTGGAACTGAGAAGGAAGGATAGAGGCAACCACATGTGATCAACTGTATTCCAAACTGCTGTCAGCTCATCTCTAGTTTACCTGTCATCAATCTGATTTTTGAGTCTGATTTTGATTTCACATTTTGAGTCCTCTAAATGTACAGGAGGTCAGCGATCACCACCTATCTGTATTGTGCATCAAAATAGTTCATCTATATCTTTAATGCTTCTGGGCTGCACAGGATGAAATACTGCTGGTGACAGGTAAAGCGATACTCTGTAATGGAAGTTATTTTACAGTAGCCACTTTTCAGTAAGAAGTGCAATACTTAAACATGTGATATCCCGTTCTAAACCACCGTTCAGAGTGGCTTCTCCTCAAGACATGAGGGTCATACAGTGCTGACAAGCTGTATTTATGGCTATCTGACCTGACACCATGAAAAGTTTTATTTCTATCAGATGTTTCCATGCAAAGAGAAGCGAACAGAAAAAGGGGAAATCAGACTTGGCTGCATGGAATGGAAAGTTCAAATCTCATTGAAATAGCATAAACTTTGCTGTGTGCTTCACCTTTTCACTTTCTGCTTTTTTTGTATTCAGAATCTTTATAGCATTGGCCTTGGCTTGGTAACATTTTTATAAGCTTCAGTGGAAACATCCACAAGCAAAGACGTAAGACGCCATTTACTGAAGCACCTATGGCTCCACCCACATAAATAAACAATTAATTTTAGAAATAAAGGAGCCTTTATACTGAGCCATGACTGCAAAGCAATGATTGCATAGTTTATCTTTGGCGAGATCTGTAATATTTGGGTAAATAGAAGCAGTTTTATCAAAATATAGAGCCTGTATTTAGTAGATCTGCCCACTTACAGACACACAGTAAACCTCATCAACATCCCACCTGGATTCACTTGACAATCATGACAGAATTTCACATTAAAAAAAAAAAAAGACGTGTGAAATAAATAACTTTGCAGGTGCCAAGTCTTTGCTTTTTTTTTTTTTTTTTTTTTAACCTCTGAACTGGCCTAAAATGTCAACGTCGCTGTACAAGCGAGTGGTTTACACAAAAATCACAAGACATTAAAAAAGTTAAGAAAAATAACTGACATGAAATCAATCAAAGCTTTAACACTTTACAGGCTGTGTAACCTTTGGTCTCCAGAGCCTGGTGCTGTCAAGAGGATCTCTTCCAGGGCTGTTTGTCAGGCCTCTTGACCCCCCCCAGCCCTCGTCCCACAGGGGAAAAACAGTGGTTGTGTTGGGTTGTAGAGTTGGGGATGCAGGGTCTGAGGTAAAAGGGATGTGAAAGTCCAAGGTGAGCAGTGGTCAGCAACCAAACGAAAACACCTTGAGAAATGTTTGCCTCTAAAAACCATATTAGGTTGTGAATGAGGCCTCCATAGACATGTCAGAGATGTTGGTGAGGTAAGTTAGTTTCTTGCTGCATTCGTTGCATTCATAACTCCCTCTTGCCAATCCCACCTCCCCACTACTTCCCTAGAAGAAAAGCTCCCCACCCCACCTCATCCCCAAAGCAGGGGCTCAGCGGCATGAATGGGGCATTGTGATGCGTCTCCGTCACGGCAGTGAATGTTTTCACTTCCATTTGATCCGTCGGCGAGGCTGCTAATTGGGTAAGCGTGTTCCCAGGTCACCGGGAGGTTTCTCTTTCCATAAATACAGAAAGCCGGCGAAGGCTTCTACAGATGTTGTTTCCCACCCGTTTCCAACTAGGTTCAGACCAGCTTCAGGCAGTAGATGTAATTTATTGTGTCTAAAACCACAGTTCAAAAATTTTCCTTCTCTCTCCCTCCTCATCACTCTAAAGACTACATTTTATCATTCTCCCAGGCACTGTAGTAAAGTTGATATTTGCCCTTTCCCTGAGCTTGGACCAAGTGTACGAAGCTGCTTTCAGAACCACAGGTGTCATGATGACATGAACATGGTGTTACTTTGTCTGTTCTCCATCCAGTCCTGACAAGTCCAGATGATGTTATTTTCCATGTATCCATCCACCAATGACACAGTTTATGAGGCTCAGAGCTTATTTGTTTGTTTTTGTCATGGAATTTACATTTCCTCTCTTACACAACAACTCAAGACGACCTCAAATGCCAGCAGTGAACACTGAGCTGGAACAGAGAGCTTAGACTGACTGACAAACGGGCATGCTCGCCTCACTTAATCTGCTGGGTGTGGTCAAAATGGTCAAGTGGTCAGAGAAACTGTCTTTCAAGGTTTAGACTGTGTTTGCGAGCATCTGTCATGCTTTGAGTGTCCTTCAGTACTTACAAACATAGTCCTCTATAGTTGACCTTTTTTCTGCCTGGATGGGAAAAAGTAAAGTGAACGTTTAAATGTTTTATCAGGAAAGATGAAACAGCACATCGAAAAAGGACACGTCACTCAAGATTTCCTTTGTGCTGATTACAGCTTATAAAGAAAGTGTGGTCATGTAACAGTAATACAAACAGACCTAACACCATGCATAGGCTAAGTATTAACATTTTCAATTATGGTTTTAGATCGAAATAAGAAAAGGAGCTATCATTAGCTCCTGCATCTACAAATACTGTCAGATAATTGGGAAGATAAAATGGTATTGTTAAAGGGTTGAATATGTTCTCAATAAGTCTTTTAGACAAGTCATGAAACAGAATACACACACACAAAGAATCAATGAATACAATCAGTTGTCCATTTCTCCACCAAATACTTGAAATTTCTGTGAAAGCTGGTTGTCAATTTTAAAATCATGTTCCTCAACTTCTAGTATGGTCTGATAGCGCCCCTGTGTGGCTGTAACAGAGTAGTATCATCATTGCTGTTCAAAGGCCAAATGCCTTCCACTGAGCTGTTACTGATTTAAAGTGTAACATCCAAGTAAACATATTGTTCCTGCTCATCCTTTTTCTTTATTTTTCTGATTTGCAATGTGTCTTATGTCTGTTCCTGAAATCTTTATAAATCTATAAATAAAACATATCAAAAAAAGAACTGTCATGCCACAAATGATTTTACTTACTGATCAGATAACTAATTACAACTGATTATTTATTACTCAGATACTTAATAACTTATCAACTGCTGAACTAAGAGGCCTTTTGTCTTTTACAGTACTTATATCCCATTCTACAGTTTGGAGTCCAACCGAATGTTACCTATGATGCATTGTAATATAAGGTTCTGCAAAGAAATTTAAGCTGTGTAATAAAGATGCCTGACAAATTTGATTGCAATCTTTAATGGCAACTTGTAATTTATTCTGAATAAATCACCTTTAAAAAGTATTTTGTGTTGTTTTTTTTTTTTTTTTTTATGTTGTGCTAAAGTCTATTTATCTCCACAGGGACCCTCATTTATCTTTTCTATTGGAATATGCCTCAAAGATTAGGTTCATGTCTTACCACTGCATTTCACTTGCTGTGATACATGCGGAAGCCTATTGTGTGTTCTTACCAATAGACACCAGGGGGTGTCAGGCTTCACACACGCTCTTCTTGTGGCCAGCCTACTAGATGTAAAAGAGAAGAAGCCCACATTATGCTCAAGCTGTCAAAAACACACCTACATACAAGTAATAGCTAAACTGGCTTTAACACAGTGTGTCTGGCTGTTTGTCAGTAAAACACCACCTGTTCAATTGGTAAAAACACTAGTGATCAGTTTCTCCAACGAGGTACTGTAGTTTTATACACTGGCAGCATTATGATGGGAAAAAGGCAAACTCTAGTGAGTCATACTGACATACTCACTGGGCAGGATGTGGGCATTAAAGATGATGGGTTGATTCATCTGAGGTGCACTATTATTCATCCTGTGGTTGGTCTGTTTCCTTAAGTCCACTTTAGGTGAAGCTACCATCCCAATATATTTGATCACATTATCTATTCCCCAGGTTTTCCCTGGACGTCTGTTAAAGTACCTCAAATAAATGTAATATTGTTTATGAACAAATTACAGTTCAGCAAATAATAGATAACTTTCGACTGGTAGACTACAAAAGTTTCTTTTCAGAAATACAATTATGTCTACCCAAACAACCTCCAAAGCTTAGGTACTGTTTCTGCACGAAAGTCTAACAATTCACTGCACATATGGATAAAATCCTGCGACACATGACACCACCTGCTTGTAGGACTTCCCATTCCCATTGATTGGATAAAAATGATCATGTAATTTGTTGTCAACTCTGATGATAAATCTCAAACCAATATTTCTTTTAACTTAAAATTTTTCTTCCAGGGTGAGAGTTAAAGAAATTAGATGGTTATTTGTGGTTTAAATGATTACTTTTTATGTCGAAAAACTCAATGTTGAGGTCAGTATTGAGCAAAAAGAAAATCTAAACCATTTTGCTCTTGTAGATGACAGTGTAACAAAATGTATCCCTCTAGATAAAACAAAATGTTTACTGCATTGAACAAAATGTATCCCTCTAGATAAAACAAAATGTTTACTGCATTGATGTAGGATGGATGGATGGATGGATTGATTTAAACTTTATGGCCAAAACTGGGACTGCAATTACATTCAAATGACTGTACAGCGGTGCATTCCCTCCCCAGAAGTTGCCAGATAGTTTGCCGAATGTCGAGGCTGCTGCAAGAAGACTCCAATGACAAGTGAGGAGTCCTACGCGTTAAGTTGATCCTCTGTTAATTATGTTTATGCTTCATGCAAGATTTTTTGCGAATTAATTATGTATAGCAAAAAAAGGAAAAACTAGTGGTGATTGGCCACATGGAATAGTACAGACAAGTGTGGCTCATTCCAGTCTAAACATGAATTGTTTTCATTAGCCTGCTAAAATGTAGGCTATTCCGAATGAATGAATGACGAATCATTTGATCAATGCATTGTCTCAATTATGTTTCACATTGCCATGCTAGCCGTGCTAATGTTGGAATTGTTCTCCACAGCGTAGCACATATCTGCACTTTGTGCGAACTTAACGCAGACATCCCAAGTTCCGAAAACTCTTTTCAGGGAGACACCCCGCCCCATTGGGGTGCTGGCGCTTCTGTCGGAGCGGGGGGGGGGGGTCAGAGCGAGGGGAGGTAGCGCTTCTGTTACGGCGGGGAGTATTCACAGCCTCCACGAACACTCTCTC
>JAQQZY010000017.1:12133346-12146841 GCA_030068375.1 Ostorhinchus rueppellii | reverse complement strand
AGTGATATAAGTATTTGACGTGAACATGTTTCCTTAATGTCTGGTGACTTCAGGACCATTTTATGATTACTTTAGATGCATTTCCTGCATACTGCACCTTTAAAGTTGAAAAGCCCAACCAAGGACAGTAGCGAAATTATGTTCTATATGTCCAATGTGTCCTTGATAAATAAATTAATAAAAAAACTCAAAAGCACCTTTTTTGCCCTTTGTGATATGAGTGTGACTAATCTTAGAACCGGCTCTGAGTTTGTTATTGTTTATTTTAGCTAACTGTAATATAGGCTAGCTCTGTTAGTAAATACTATTTAGCGTTAGTTAGCTAGGATATTAGCATCTACCACCACATATTTAATGCACTTAACAACCCTAACCACATTGTCAGACTGTTCCAACGTGTAAAAAGTTGTAATTTCGTGACAGACGTATGTGTCGTTACCGTTACATGTGTGTGAACTTCCTGCTTCACCTTCCTCTACCTGAACAGGGCGTGTTTTTAGTCCCTAAGGAGTCGCATTCCTGCTTCACTTCACCTCACAAGAAATTTCTAGGAATAGCTTACTGCCAGCTAACTGCGAACAAAGGTAAGTGTGCTTTCACATTCTCGACTAATAAGTAAAAAATAAATGTCTCAGGACATTGAAGCAGCTGTAGTTGATTGAAATCTGGCTTTTATTGTCAGAAAAATGACCCAGTATGACTGAGAAAGAACCAGTTTGGACCTTAGTCAGAGACAGGCCTGAACAGAAAGAGAGATTAATGCTACAACTGGTTTATTACATTATATGATTCTGTTACTGGTGTTGCAATATTGGCTACTGTGTTCTGTGAATATACAGAGATATGTATTGGCTTAAATCTAGCCTGTTTGGAGTCTGTTTCTGGGTTTTCATTGTATTTTTCTTTTCAGCTACCAGACAACTAATAATGCAGTGAAGTTTTGACTAGTCATATACCTTCATTCATCATCAAAAGTGTAACCTTTATTTTATTTTTATACTTTTTTTCTATTGATGCACATATTTTCCTTGAACTCTTGTTCTCTTTGGGTGGAAATGAGAAACTTACTAGCAGATTGTGCTCCGTAATATTGCAGGTATAAAGCAGTTTGTGCACTAAATACAATAGGCTCCGTATATTTTTCCTCTTTGTGATCATTTTCATCGTCACCCCGACAAATCTCAACAAGTCTATCTAAGCAGACATGTAAGCTGCACAAAGAGGGAGCATCACAAAGAAAGAGGAGGGTGTTCATTAAATGTAGCCTCCCAGCAACACCATTTCACTTAGTATGCACTCACACTGAGTTACCCAGGACAAATAAAGTGGGTTGTTTTGTCAAAGTCTGTTGTGTTTGTCTTTGTTCGGGTGATTTTTTTTTTCAGCCTGGAGATGTGAAAAGACAGAAGACAGTGTGTGCAGAATAGACGGCTATTTTGCATGGTCTCTCTTGCACCAGATTCGTGTCCCTGCTCGTCACACATTCCAAAGCTGAACCCTCCCTGCTCCTCCTCTCATCTTCTCGCCTTTCCTCCCCACTCTTTCTTTCCTATCTTACCTGTGTGTAGCGTCTTTCATCATTTCACCCTCTCTCCTCCCATATTTGTGCTTCTTTATGTAGCCTACAGCTGTGTTTGTATCTGCTACGATGTGTTTGCCAGTCCCACCACTACATCTTGTCTGTGTGTTCCCTAATATCTTATTTATAAATGTATTGGCTGACAGAAGTAGTTTTTGGGGCTGCGGTATTATTGCAGAGACACTGCAGGAAAAGGCGACTCTACTGGTGGCCTGCATGTTTGTTAACTGCTGGAAAACTTTACCAGGATGTTCCCATGGGATGTTTAGAAACACCTAATCCGTAGAGTCATGATTTAATCCCAGTTGTTTCCTAATCTTCTAAACAACATAAAGAAGCAAAGAAGGACATCTTTAGTGGAATTCCCCTCTCATATTTATCAAATCACAGATAACAGCCGCAGGTTTCAGTTTTCCCCTTGGTGTAATCCACTGTCTGTCTGTTTGTCTCCTTTCAGTGTGCGGTTTTTTTGGTTTGTTTTTTTTTTTTTTGGGGAAAGACGAGCCATGATCTCGGCTGCAGAATATGGAGAAACATCGTGGGAGCTGTCTGTGCAGGTGGACCTCAGGGAAGGAGAGATGGAGTCCATGAAGTTTAAGCTAAGGGTGAAAGGAGACCTGCACATTGGAGGTCTCATGCTTAAACTGGTGGAGAAAATCAGTAAGTAACTCAGTAAATACACAAAAAAAACCCTACTGTCTGGTTGTGTTAACCCATAAAGATTTAGTGCTACTTCTCTGGCAGCACCCAAAATAAGTTTTCCCTGTATTTAACCTTTCTTAAATGATTTATTACCATTTACTGTAATATTATCCACTGAATTTTGCATTTTTTCAGTGAAAATTAGGTATTTTTCTGTGCTTCATTTATTTATTATGTATATGTTCATAAAAGCCCAGATTAAAGTTGACAGTTATTATATCAGAAACAGAGAAAAATTAAGAAAAAGTGACTTTTTTTTAGCAAAGATATCAATCACTGAAATTAAAAACAAATGGATCCATTCACTGTCATTTATCAAACTCTGTGGGTTTTACTGGTGAATCAAAGTTACTGAAAATGATGTCGTCCAAATGGTTCATATCTGATGACCATAAATAGATGACAAACTGCATTTTATGCCAATTATTTACAGGTATTGATAGGGTTAGTGGGTCAGAAGTTATTACACATTGTAGATCAGTGGATTATTTTGGTTGCCAGTAATCGTTTGGATCTTTATGGATGCTTGAAAAAAGAGAAACATGCCCAAACACATCTTGCATTTTATTAAGGATTATGCTCTTTTTCTTACCTAAACATACGTATTAAGCTTTCTTTACTTGGTATAAATCTCTAGCTGTTGTAAGCACAGTGTTTTATCTCCATGTTCTCCTTTAACGGGTCTGCCAGTCTGGCCACACCCATGTTTGCCCTGCATTTTTCTGCACCGCGCCGTCATTGTTTCACCACAATGCATCAACTCGTGTGGCCCCAGGGACCAAAGTTCATCCAGGATCTGATTGCTTCATAGTTCCCTTTCATGTCAAGGGAACTAACAGGGCAGTGGCTTTAGCAAAGGTGGCTCAAGGAGAGCGTGAGACATAATAGATGACTAAGGAGCTCGTCATCAACAGACTGATTTCAGCCCAGCACCATAACATGATGTCAGGTGGACTCATAAAACCAAACCTTAATCAGCCGCCTACACAACAGCAGATACATAGACTGTTTGTGCTGGTAGTAGCAATGGTTGGTGTATGAATATTTTACCTGTGAAAGCCACTGTTCCAACTTAAGGCCCGTTGAAGTTGAGAGGGTCCAGCAATAACTTAAGATGTGAAGTGGATTTTAAACTTATGTTATGGCAGTAATATAATGATACTAGCTTTTTAATGACTTTTATTCATCCTGTGTGTTTGCAGAGGCTCCTCAGGACTGGTCAGATCATGCCCTGTGGTGGGAGCAGAGAAAATGTTGGCTCCTCAAGACTCACTGGACCTTGGATAAATATGGGATTCAGGTAATATGGATTTATGTCATTTTTGTATTATGTACATTTGGTCACTTGAGCTCTTGTATCCCTGTAAATATTAAAACACAAAGAATAGATATTTTATTCATTAATTTCCTTTATTTTCTGATGTTAATGGATGTCTCTGTTGAAAGATTGTCAGTCAGTGCTGAAAAAAATGTTGATTATTGCATGTAGATTATTCTCTTCATTGTATGTGTGAATATAACATGATAGTTTATAGGCACTTGTTGTTTCAGTAAAAACTGAGAGGAAAAGAAAACATATAAGGATGACAGTTTTCCTTCTAATCACCCAAGGTTTCCACATCTCCACAGCAAAATGTTAAGAAAAGTACAGAAAATGAACAAGAGTGTTTGTGTAGGCAAACCGAAGACATACAACTGTAGGTGTAAGTCTTATGATTTCACTTTATTTCGCTCTGTAGGCTGATGCTGAGCTACGCTACACACCCCAGCACAAACCTCTGCTGCTGCAGCTCCCTAATATGAAAAACATCAAAATGACTGTGAGCTTCTCCAGTGTGGTCTTCAAGGCAGTGACAGAGATCTGCCAAATTCTCAGTGAGTTCCTCTGATCTTACTTATTGCATTGTGCATTGTATACATGTGTTTCCCCACCTTTTTTGGCACATGAACCCATTTTAACATCACAAATTTCTGGAGACCCCAGACATTCAAAACTGAGACATTTTTATTCATTTGTTTTTGATTATGTAATAGTTTGCTATACTATGTTGCAAATAAACGTTCATTGCTGGTGACATTTTATCTATACAATGTATATTATTATGGACGGAGGCAGAAAAGCCAGGGTCAGATTACTGCACAAAGTGAGAATTAGATTTTCCTTGGTCTGGATATGTACAGTCAGTCCAGCTTGGATTTACAACGATGACAATTAATACTGAACTATGAATTATGGAAGAGCTGCAGCATCTGAAACCAACCACAATGAACATTTGACAGACAAACAGTACCACAGTGCTTCAGTTTCAGCTTCTGAGTTTGTCATGTCTTTTATGGATTGTGATTGTCTCTCTCAACTCACCATATTTTTTTTAATGGTAAGATTTTATCTTTATTTTTATTAATAACTAGAAATTTCAGGCGACTCCATTTGAAGTCCAGGCAACTCCACATGTTGAAAAACGCTGGTATAGGCCCTCTCTTAAAAGTTTAGTATGTAATCTTAAGGGGTAATGAGCAGTGAAATTGCAAATAGCCTCACCCTCCCCTATGGCTGCACATTAAACCTTTAAGACAGTTTTTGTTGTTATTGAGTGTGTCTCCGGTGTGATTAAGAACACATCCCCTTTCTATAATCTACCAACAGTCTTTCTCTTTTTTTGCTTCATCTCAGACATCAGGAGATCAGAGGAGTTGTCCCTGCTAAGGCCTCCAGATGATCACAAGAAGAAGAAGAAGAAAGATAAGAACTCACACGAAGACATCTGGGACATTGATTTACTGAGTCGGGGACCAGGAGGATCAGGTACAAGGAAGTGCACAGTTGTTTTGTAAACGATATAGCACATGAAATGAGCATTAGAGGCAATAACATCATTGTTACTGTGAGTCACTTGCATCTATATATAGTACAAATTAAGATCTGACGGGGCAGTAACCCTCAGTGAGATCTGAAAGAATTTTTTAATACACAGTCCATGTTCTTTGGGATTTTCCTAACATGCACTTCCCTGCTCTTGCACACATACCCCTCCTTGAGCACTGCTTCATTCTGTAAGAGCTCAAAGCAATAAAAAAACATTCTGATGTAAGATATCAGTAGCCTCATAGCATGATTGCCTAAGTCATATTTTTTGGGCCAAATTGTGATATCTGCATAACGTTACTCTCCTTATACTGACGCTTCATTTTGCATCATTGGGTATGTCCTGAAAAAAATTTATGACTTAGGCGAGTATGCAATGAAGCTACCAATATTTGACATCTTTATTGTCAACCCAGTTAACTTTCACATCACACTGCAAATTATTTGTTTCTTACAAAGATAAAAACAAAACAAAACTTAGATTTAGAAGTGTTATATAATTGAACTTCTTTTAAGAGTTAATTTCTTATTTTAAGTGTTCATACACTTGTAGACATGCTTATATATAGATTTAACTGTATATATCTTCATTGAAGAAATCTTGTCAGGTGAAATTAAATTGCTGCATGGACAGATATTTCACCTGTTTTGAGAAGCTTTTTCCTCAGATTTAGTGTTTTTCTCTTGATTATAGACGCCCCTTTTTGCAGTACATACTTTATTGCTGTTTGTTTAAACTTATGTGATACTTTTTTTTTTTTTTTTTTTTTTTTTTATTTCTCATTTTAACAGTACAATACAGTCTCCTCAGTCGAGGAGCAGGAAAAGAAACAAAAGAACACAAAAACAAACAAATGAAAAGAACAGCCTGTGTTGGTGTCAGAATATTTTAAGGTCCATTAATAGATTTAATCTAAATTCTAATTTTAATCTGCACTTCCCTTTGTAATTCCTTTAAATATACTAGTCATAAATTTGTTTTTGTTTTGTTTTTTTAAATAAATATTTTTCCATTTTTCTTATTCAAGGTCCTATGTACAGTAAAACCATGACAGCCACCTATGACCCAGAGAACGGGATGCCCATGTCTGCCACAAGCCTTTGGTTTGGAGAAAACCCTCTAGCTGAGTCCCAGCCAAACCTGCCACCCGCAGAACTGGCCAAGTTGTACCAACCACTATCTCTAACGGACAAAGCCATCAACAATGCAGGGTAGAGGAAATGACCTCAGAGCTGCTCTTTACCCAACTCTTATTTGTAAAGCCATCAAGACATAGCTGCAGTGTAGTGTTATTTCTGTCCAAATCCCCTCTGATTGCTTGTCGCTGTTGTTGCCAGGTGGTTGGACTCGTCTCGTTCTCTCATGGAGCAAGATGTTCAAGAAGATGACAAGCTGCTGCTTCGCTTTAAGTACAACGTCTTCTTTGACCTCAATCCAAAAGTAAGAGACACCCCACACTCACACACACACACGCTCATATTCTTTCCCATTCCGACGTTTTTACCATAAAATAATGTGAAGCTGCAGCTGTCCATTTTTGAATGTTATTCTTGTGTTGTAGTATGACGCTGTCAGGATCACTCAGCTGTATGAACAGGCTCGCTGGTCCATCCTGCTGGAAGAGATAGACTGCACTGAGGAAGAAATGCTCATGTTTGCTTCACTACAGGTGAATATTACACTATCCCAGTTATGAAACAGATGTAAGGTCAAGTCATCGCCAGTTAATTCTAAATGTATGTAGATGAGGAAAGAAGAAAAATACAGATATTCCACACGATGTAATACCTATATGTACGTATATGGTACATTTAAAGTCTTTCATACATAGTGACACATGATAAACCCTTGACAAACACTTAGATTTCAGAACTTTTTCACTTGACTCAGGTAAAACTCTGTGTGTGTAGGTACGATAAGGCACATATACCTGAAGAAACACAGTAGCAATAAAAAAAAAAAAAATCAGCTCATTAAAAGAAAGTAAAAGGGAAAAAACCTGAAGAGATACTGTTAGATTAGAAACTGAAAGTATACCGTAAGAGATACGAATTAATCTGAAAAAACACTTCCTGTATACATAGTTTATATCCGTATATCCGTATCCACATACAACAAAAATAAAGATAAATACAAATTTCTACAGAAATACTTGGTTGTGGTCCCTATGGTCAGAGAACAACTTTACAATTTGGAATTAAGAACAGATTCACCCTAAAACTTTTTTCAAAAATGAAATCTGTCTCCTCTTACACTTGGTAAAATATTTGTAAATCCTACTACTGAATAAATCATTTGTGTATACAAGCATGCGTAAATTCATTTTATTTGTAAATTTCTAATAGTCGCAGTGGATAGCACTCATGCCTCACAATAAAAAGGTCCTGGGTTTGATTCTATTACCGGTCGATGGTGGGACCTTTGTGATATGAGTTTGCATGTTCTCCCCGTGTCTGCGTGGGTTCTTTCCGGGTACTCCGGCTTCCTCCCACCATCCAAAGACATGCACTGATAGGTTAATCAGTTCATCTTAATTGCCCGTAGGTGTGAATTTGAGACTGATTGTTCGTCTCTATATGTCAGCCCTGTGATGAACTGGTGACTTGTCCAGGGTGTACCCCGCCTTCACCCTTAAGTGGCTGGGATAGGCTCCATGTGACCCCCGTGACCCCAGTGAGGATAAAGCAGGTTCAGAAAATGAATGAATTTCTAATAGTGACATAAAATGTAGTTGAATGAAACAAACTTGCCCACATGAGACACATTTGTCTGAAAAAACCATTCATGTTTATATTTAAAGGACTTAATTATCAAATTCCTGTTTCAAGTTGTTTTTAATTATAAAGAAAAGCTCTCAGTGGGCAAAGCAATGTGGACTATAAAGTTTTAAGTACATTGTGTGGGTGTCTTGGAGCTCACAGTATGATCCATCTGGGAGAGTAGTTCTAGTGACTAAATCCATGCAAGGACATGTCAGGACATGAGGAAAGTCCCACTGGAGAAGGGAAGTAGAGCGGGAGAGGTGGAGTAACAGGAGAATAGGATGAAAGAAATATTGGGAAAAGTAGTTTGTCAAGAAGAAAATACTCAGAGCTCATGTGAGGAATGAATGAATTCTTTCACCGTACATGTCTCACCATCTTTATTTCAGCCTGTTATAGATGTGTCTCCAGTGGGATTCATATAGTATTCATCTGTTCAACTGTTGTTAGGACACTGATTCAGAAGTCACACTGATTCAAAGGGAGCTTTATTGCTGCACTCACCTACACAAACCTCCTTCTGACTCATGGGAGCCTTGCATAAGTCATTTTGTGGTGCATCATGATGACTTATACTTGTTATTTGCAAAACTAATATTTGCTAATTGCTAGTATGAACGTACGGTAAGTGTAGGCTGTTTTGTTCAAGAGTAAAAAATGTTCTTTTTCCAGTATCACATATGCAAACTGACCATATCGAGTGAACCCCTGGACAACTCCAACGAACCGGAAATCGACGAAGTAGAGGCGGCGCTGTCCAACCTGGAGGTGACACTCGAAGGCGGACATACGGACAGAATTCTGGTAAACACATTTTTAGTCCAACACAACACAAGCTGGACTAAAGTGTCAGATTTAGAGTTTTCAAGTCTGTTACAGAACAAACAGCTGTTTTTCAGCCCAGGTTGATGAATAGGCCTCCAATAATTGCACCTCTCAACATGGTTTCACAAAAAGACGCAGGATAATTGACAGTTATATTGTCCCACCCCCAGGAAGACATTACAGACATTCCAGAACTGGCAGATTCCCTCCGGCTGTTTAGGTAAACCCACCATTATCCATATTGCTCCTACTTTACTCTACCTGTGTTTGCATTGCATGGAGAGGGGATTCATAATAACTGTAAAATATCTGTAACATGTATCATTTTGATCTCTAAGCCTTTGCCTTTTCCTGATTTGATAAATATTTATGCTGTTTCACCAAGTCATTCACTCAGATAAAGCATAATGTTCCTGTTTTGTTTTTTTTGTCTTAAATCAGGCCAAAACGACTCACGCTGAAGCCATACAAAGAATACTGGTTTGTATTCAAGGATACAACCATCTCATACTTTAAGAACAAGGAGGCCTCCCACGGAGAGCCCATAGAGCAGTTCCATCTACGCGGTAAGGAAATGATGCAGAGAAAATCTATGATGTGCTATCAGAAATCATGAACAGTTGCAGTCACTAGAAAATGAAGAACTGTCCTACTGTAGATATTCCACTGCATTCAGTAAATGTAAAAAGTCGTATATAACTATTATAGATCAACTAAGCCTAAGCCTTTAGGTGGCCACAATAGCTGCTGTTTTTCCACTATACCTTTGCTGCTTGGTTTATTTGACAGGCTGTGAGGTTGTCCCAGATGTCAACGTGACAGACAAGAAGTTTGGCATCAAGCTCCTTCTCCCAGTGGCTGATGGGATGAATGAGGTGTACATTCGATGTGACAATGTGAGTCTTACACACTCTGCGCATATTAGAAAATGTCAGTGATAATCAGCGTGTCTGCCTTTTTTTCCCCCCCGTCCTCCAGTAAATAATATGAGGCTAATGATAAAAGTGATTTTCGTCTGCTGCAGGAAACACAATATGCAAAGTGGAAAGCAGCGTGTATCCTGGCCTCCAAAGGCAAGACAATGGCTTACAGCTCCTATAAGTCGGAAGTGAAGAATATTCAGTCGTTCCTACAAATGAAGAGCCTGGCGCCCCCACCTGGTCAGGCGGCTCCAGACATAGAGGCCATGGACATGAACGCTGAATGTTTTGTTTCCCCGCGCTATGCCAAGAAGCACAAGACCAAGCAGGTGTGTTGAAAGGCTACAGGTGTCTCTGCAACACACACAGCTTTGCCAAGATGCATTAGTGTTACATCAACACAGTGTTAATGACAAAGTAAATCTAAGCCTGCGCCACGTGGTTGTTTCTAGTTAACGGCACGAATCCTGGAGGCTCATCAGAACATAGCACGACTGTCCCTAACGGAAGCCAAGATGCGCTTTATCCAGGCCTGGCAGTCACTTCCAGAGTTTGGCATCAACTACTACATTGTCAGGTACAGTACATATGTCGAGATGCTACACACATAGTCTGGAAAAAGGGTTTTACTGCCGAGCTCCGACTACACTCTGGTACAGACACAGCTCTTCTGGTGAGCTGTTTCCTCATTTTAGCACCATGACACACTTCTTTATACACACATGTTCCACCAAAAAAACTGCTCTCCTAACACTTTTTTCTTTTGCAAATGCACTGTCACGGCATCTTTTGTTCAGTTCTGCCAAAGGAGGAGCCACACATCCCAGATAACTTCTACTGTTATTCCAGAATGATAGTGGAGAGTGCCAGACCTGTCTACAGCACTGGCACAAAGCTAATGATCTGGGGTATTGTGTAGAACAGAACAGAACAGAACAGAACAGAACAGAACAGAACAGAACAGAACAGAACAGAATAGAATAGAATAGAATAGAATAGAATAGAATAGAATAGAATAGAATAGAATAGAATAGAATAGAATAGAATTTATTTGCCATTTGCACAGATACATTGCAGTGTAGGTGCATTGGAATTCTTGTGTGTTTCCCAGAGTCACAGAGTTAGAAAAGAGAAAAAGACATGAGCATAAGCAGAAAACACAACATGGACACAGCGAGGACATAAACACAGCTAGAACATATAAAAAAATAACTGTAAAGCAACTCTACCTGAGAAAAATTTTAGTTGTTGTTTACTGCTACTGAACTGAAACAGTGTTTTACATAGTCAGGTGAAAGAAGCATTGTGATCTTATACTTAAGTATCAATAGAGCAATGGAGAATACTGAATGAAAAATCCTACTTAAATCAAAATATCCAAGTATTAACAGCAAAATGTAGCTACAATAATGGAGAAAATATATCGGGTTGGTTCCTCGCACTAATACATTATTATAAACATCATCTTTAGATTAATAGGTAAGTAACACTGTAAAAGTAGCATTTGACTGTTGGAGATGCTGGAGGGGGAGTTATTACCCCAACACCCAAAGGGGAGGCAAGGGGGGTTGTTTTTAGTTTGGTTTGTTTGTTTGTTTGTTAACATTCTAGCAGCAAAAGTGTGGGTTGAATTCATACCAAACTGGGTTTATGGATTGGAAGTGGCCCAGAATGGATGTGAATATATTTTGGGAAAATTAGGTCAAAGTTATAATTTTTTTAAATGAATTTTTCAACTATTTTTTTCCCCCTTTGACTTATAATAGGTGAAAATTCAAATGTCTGTAGCAGCAAAACTAGTGTTTGAATTCATACCAAATTGGGTTTATAGATTGCCAGTGACCCACAATAGATCTGATTACATTTTGGGGAAAGTAGGTCAAAGGTCAAATTTTTTTGATGAAAAGTAAGTTATAATGAGCGAAATTTCAATTATCTATAAATACATCAATTTTGTTTCAATTTACCACAAATTTGGCCCATATATAGAGGCTACCGGTATGCTGACATCACCACAGGCATAGACATGATGACATCAGCTGGATCGACGCCAAAATGAGAAACAATATGTGCGAGGGGTGGAGTTTGTTGTGCCTGGCACCACTTGTTTTGAATTATTTTATATCCACTCTTACAAACAGAAACGCCAAATAAAGGTTTATCATTAATGCATTAAAAATCTGATATTTGAAAGTGGACTTCTGATTTTGGTGACATGTTGGATGATTTGAATATTGATGAAAATTCAAATATGTGACGTTTTAAGGATAAAACATGATCTGTTGGCGCTGTCAAAAACCTAAAAGACATACGGACTGTTACCACGACAACGCACTGCTTGTTGTGAGATGTCAAATCCGAAATGCTGAAACTGCTGGTTTAATATTGAACAGTGTGATGTATTTTTAAAGGTGGTTGCATTGAGCATTCTGCTATATCTTAATGGTAAATGTAAGTATTAAGTAAAGCTGTCAAAATAAGGCAGTGGAGAGGAATATACATTTTTTTAGCTGTAAAAATGTGATGGAGTGAAAGTATAAAGTAGCATAAAATGAAAATATTCACTGTTCCGCTCCACTGTTACAACTTATCTGATTCAGAATACTTCAACTTTCATATATGCGAATATTTTAAGAATGCCTGCTGTATCGTTCCACCTTTTTCCAGATTTAAAGGCAGCAGGAAAGATGAGATTCTGGGGATCTCGTACAACCGGCTGATTCGTATTGACATGTCGTCCGGGCTGCCGGTTACAACATGGAGGTTCGCCAACATGAAGCAGTGGAACGTCAACTGGGAAATAAGACAGGTGAGAAGAGATAGTGTCATCCAATCCAACTTTATTTATAAAGCACTTTAAAACAACCACAGTGGACCAAAGTGCTGTACAGAACACTAAAAACACAATACAAATGAATAAAAGCATAAAAAATAGAACAAGTGTCATATTTAACTAATTCACCTGTTCCATTTCTCAGGGGGTGTTTGGAAAGTTTGCACCTATGATCTGAAACAGACTAAGTAAACTTAAAAAACATATCTTAAAGTCATTACCTCGTGTTGTTCCAGGTGACCATAGAGTTTGACCAGAATGTGACGATAGCCTTCTGCTGTGTGAGCTGCGACTGCAAAGTGGTCCACGAGTTCATCGGAGGCTATATATTCCTCTCCACAAGATCTAAGGACCAGAATGAGACACTAGATGAAGAACTGTTCCATAAACTCACAGGAGGTCAAGAATGAGAGAAGCGACAAACCTGTGCTTCTTGTAGTATTTCTGTGTTTTACTTACATACTTATTGCAATGTGAAAATACAAGTGGATCTCCTGTGATGTAACGTCCTCCAGTTTTTTTGTTGCCATTGTTTTTCCCATTTCAAACATTTACGTCAATGTACTCTGCACTAGAGCCAGGAGAATAAGGTTGATGTAAATACTGTACCTTGTCAAAATATGTGTCTCTAAAATGAAATAATCTTGTAGGGTGAAGTTTTTGTTCCCAGAAAAAAAAAAAAAAAACTTGTGCAAAATTATTAAAATGTGTTTTTTATATTTCAGCACTTGCTTGTGAGTGTGTTCTTGTAAATGGATGGACAGAAGTGAATCTTTACCACGCTAACTAGAGAGTTTCAGAACAGTTTTATAAGTAAGATCAAACAAACGTACAGTGTTTAACAAATGTATTCTTCCACCACCGTGACCCAGTATAAGGTGTTTTCCACTGCTGCCATAATTTAATAGTATTTATGTTTCCCAAAATATATTTATATGTTTCTATAATGGTTAATCCACCAGTATATGCAAGATCTTTTTATCAAAACCATATCTTTAATGCTAAAA
>JAQQZY010000017.1:12099432-12122207 GCA_030068375.1 Ostorhinchus rueppellii | reverse complement strand
CAGTATTTACCCATGGAAGGATCGGAACTATCTGCTGAGTTAAATCCAGTGAACGTCTCCTGGAATCAAAACCAAAGGTGGTGCAGGAGAATATTGCATGTGTGACTTTTTTTTTTTGGCCGGGCAGTGTATATTGAGGACATCAGCTGCCAACCCTTTTAATTGTCAACTGTCAATTATTTGCTTTCCGGAAGAAAACCAGTTAATAATGCTGTTTCCTGCAAACAACAGACCCAGCATCAAACATCTCATTATATAAAAGATATAAAGCATCTTCTTTGAGTAGATGAAACCAGTAATTGTGTATTTATGCACACAAGTATCCCAGTTATGAGGTTTATCCTGGTTTTGATCATATGGCTTTTGCGTGGAACAGAGAAGAATCTGTGGATGATCATATGTTTATGTAATACATCCTAGTATCCCATGATGTTTACAACATAATATGTTCACTTTAATCTGACATTTCATTTCATTTAAAGTTACTGTAGCTGTACAGAGGGAGCCCTGTTTGGTGTAGAACTGACTTGGCACCATTAAATGACAGTATCAGGTTGCGGATTTGCCTTACTGGTATTTATCCACAGTCAGCAATGGGAGGTGGGTTCAACAGGTCAGCATGTCCTTCAGCTGGTATTCTGTCACTGTCACCACGTAGGATGAGGAGGAGGATGAAGATCCACAGCTGTGACTGATGGCAGATGGTTGTCGTGACTGGTTTTAATGTTAATTCATCCATGTTTCTGTTTTGTTTTCCACTGCGATCCGATTTGTTGCTCAGTTTCTGTTGTTTCAGTTTAATGCGCTTGGTTTTTTTACTGCACACTTGAAACAATCAGTTTTCTGCTGCTTTTTTTCCCCATTTGATTTGAAAGACAAAACTGTCTCTTTGTCGCTCCTGAAGCAAGATGCTTTCATCACTGACACCATGTTTGCATTTCTGTTGCATCATTTTTCGGCTGCACACTAATCTGCAATTGTCAGAAACAGGAGTAGATGTATACCTGCACCAGTATGCTGGTTACTTTCAGAAAGTTTCTCAAAACCAGGATGTAATCAGAATCAACTTTAATCACCAAGTTTGTACACACAAACAAGGAATATGACTCCAGTTTAACTTCGCTCTCCCTCTACAAAATAAAGGACCAAGTACTAAAAATAAGGTCAAAACAATAATAAACTAGAAAAGCACTCGGAGAGCGCAGACTTTCGCCAAAGTAGTGTCGGTAGTTGTTTTTTTTTTGTTTTTTTTAAGTAGTGTTTGTTGTTTCCTCCACTAGATGGCACTGAATGACCTCATATGCAGCTCAGTGCCATCATGAGCTATCTTGCAATGATAACAAATCCTTTAAAAAATTCCTGGATCCAGATCGCCTCCAAAATGTAATCATCTTTTCCTTGACCCAGAGCGGACATATGGTGAAAATGTCATCAAAATTTGTCCATAACATTTTGAGTTATGTTTCTAACAGACAAACCCTGGCAAAAATATAACCTCCTTAGCGGAGGTAATAAAATATAAATGTAAATATAAACATATCAAATCACAGTATTTACAGTGTATGTGCAAAGTGGCAGGGTTATTGAGGTAAATACTTCACTAGGCTGCCCTACGATGCAACACAAGTTACACCATTTCAAATTCTGTTAATAATATATGAGCCCCACTTTTTTTTTTTTTTTTTTTTTTTTTTACTTGACTGTTTTTAAACTGGATAGCACTGTTGCCTCACAGCAAGAAGGTCCAACTGTGTCTGCGTGGGTTCTCTCTGGGTGCTCCAGCTTCCTTCCACCATCCAAAGACTTGCACTGATAGGTTAATTGGTCAACCTAAAATTGCCCGTAGGTGTGAATGTGAGTGACTGGTTGTTCATCTCTATATGTCAGCCCTAAGATGAACTGGTGACTCATCCAGGGTTTCTCCCTCCTTCGCCCATAGGTAGCTGGGATAGGCTCCAGTACCCCCAGTGACCCTAGTGAGGATAAAGGGGGTTCAGAAAATGAATGAATGTTTTTATACTTCTATTTTTTTTAAATTCTTGACTGTCTTATAACACTGGTCTACAGTTTTTTTTATGTATTTATTTATTTTTTTAGAAATTATGTGCTTCAGAGATTAAATGTGCTAAATTTTACATATTTTTATATGATTCATTAGAAAACAAACGACAAAAGTGCTGGTTTTCTGATGTTTTCAGTGTATATGATAATGTGGTTTTACACACATATTTTCATTTATGTACATTTATACAATAGATTCATAGATGTTCCACTAGATAGAACCTGTAAAGTGAATGTATTGTCATGTGCAGACTGTTTTGAAGTAGATCTGGTAGCTCTGAGACGATCATTCTTTTGGAGTAAAACCCATTCCGTCATTAATACTTGAATTTTATATTTTGACCCAAGACTGTATCTTGGAAACTAGAGCCAACCAGCATTTTTGACTTGATTTTTCTTTATCAGTGACTCGCACGTAGTAAAATTTCACTACTTTTACTCTGGAAGCATTTTACTTGTAGACCAGTGTGTTTGTATATTTTTACTGGAGCACCTCACAGAACATAAAAACCAAATTTCGTTGCGCTTTACAATGGTATTTTTCAATGACATATGAAGCTAATTCTGTTCTATTGTATTCAGAAAAAAGGTTTTCTGTTGTGGCTTGTATCTTTTCTCATCATAGTATCTTTGTCAGCATAGTTTTGCTTGTTTTTCAGCCAAAGTCCTGCACACAAATAATTTTTACAGTAGAGAAAACTCTGCTTTCTTCATCTGGGTAAAAACTCTTTTGCCCTCATGACTCCAAAGTGGTGTTGGTGTTACATTAATGTCTCATGACTGTATCTCTGCGCTGTGTCTTCAGGTTTTGCCTAACAGGACGCATCCCGTGCTGCTGATGAGCGGGGGCGGGGGCTACCTCCTCTCAGGGACAACAGTTGCCGCGGACCGCTCCAAACCTGCAGGCTCCCAAAGAGCCGAGGAGCCAGCACCAAAGAGACTGAAAATGACAGATACAACGGGATAAGCAAACACACTTCCTCCGTGGGGCACATTACCACTGGCCTGTCGGGATTTCCCCCAGCACCGACTTCCCTCTGCGCTGAACTGATCTGACACATGTGGAATAAGGAAGACAGAGTGTCTGGTTTGCGTTCGTCAGAGCACTTTGTCCAGTCTTGTGTGTTCAGATCAGTGCAGCTGCAGTCATAATGCAGAGGGTTCAGGCTGTGTGAGCTCAGTGTATGCTTTACGGAAGGAGCTGCTGAAATCATCTTATGTTAGTAAGAATAAGTAAAAGATTTGGGTCTTGTACCTTTAAAACCAGGTGTTAAAACCTTTTTTTTTCTGGCACCTTCAAGGTAGTAACTTTGTTAAATGAACCAGTCGTTAAAGTAGCTTCAATATCTATTAAAGAAGACATGAGTGTAATGTGTTTTTTTTGTTTTTTTTATAAACACCATAAAGAAATAATATGAGACTTATTTCTTTGGTCCCAGAATAACTCTTTTTATTGAGTGCAGACTGAACAAACTATTGAGAAGTCAAGTATTTGAATAATTAGTCTTATATTACATGTCATATATTCATATTTTTCTGTTTCTATATAGTATAAACATCAACATCATTCCCATGCTGATTAATTTCATACACCAAAATATCACAAATACATTGATAAACAAGATGATCAAATTATTTTTGGCAAGGCTTCAGGCTTTTCCTTCTTTTTTTTTTTTTTTTTTTTTTTTTTTTTTTTTTTTACACTGTAAGCACACATTTGGTAGAGTTACGACAAGACAGCATCTTGTATCCACAGAGATGGCGTCATTTGGAGTTTCTGCCCTTCGTAGTTTATTCACTGTTGTCATGCAAGTTGGCAGCTATTTTCTGCAACTCCATGTCCATCGCTGCTAGATTTTCCAGCTCTTTTTCCTGAAATAAATGGAATATTCAGATATTCAGATGTCGGCGCGTAAATACACAGAACTGTTAAAACATCTGAAAATGAATGTTTTTGACAATGAATGACAGAAAATATTACATACATTACATTCGTACATTTGGATAAAGCGGTTTAGTTTGCTAGTGCCTCTTGAAATATTTGTGTAAAATGCTTATCTGGTTATTTTAGTTAAAACATTCTCATATCACTAGAGTTTAGTGCCTTAAGACTAATAAATCCGTTTTATTGTGACATCAGGAGGGTACAATCATTGGGTTGTTGGTGGGATTACTGCAGCGTTGCTAAAACCCCAGTTATTTCAGAGTTGAAGTGCAAATCACTGGCCGTGAATGAACCGGTCACAAGACACAGATTCTGATGTGCATTTGTGCAGATGCATATTCACTGATGCTCGGTGGTTCTGAAGGCTAAACCCTGACATGTCCGCATAGACTGGAGATTTCCATAATGAGTATGGTTTCTTCTTTTTACCCCTCAGTGAAACTGGTGATGTCCTTCATGGATTTATTAGGTCAACTAAGTAAACGGAAGGAAATTTGTTTATGCGCTGAAGGACGTGCGTGTACGTTATGGAACGCATGTTAATAGAAGTCTGGAAACCTGTAAATGGATTCTTGTACTTGAAACTTGCATTTAGAGTTAAATGAATAGTCTCTGATTGCTAAGTAGAAGTGAGATTGTATGTTTCGTTATGTTCTGGGAGTAACAGTGATTCCATGTTAGGCCCTGCTACAATGATCTTGTTAAAGGTTTAATAAAGCAAACATGACAGCTAGTATGTCCATGTATCAGTCGTAAAGGTTGGGAGGGAGTTTGCGTTTAATAAAAGCTGTTATTACCTCCTGCGGGGTAAATGTTCTCTGGTGCGTGCTCCTTTTCGCCTCTTCTTGATTAGAATGGTTGGAGAGTTGGTTTATCTTATAACTCAGCAACTTGGCGAGCTCCTCCATCTACATAAGTCACAAAACAGACAAATCAGAACTAATAAACATGAATGTAACGTGTTTAAAAAAAAAAAAAAAAAGACCTCCATGAGCATGAAACTTTCCCAGTGAAACTTTTTAAATACCTTGCCAGAAGCTGCAGCATCTGAGCTCCTCTTAAACCAGGCGGGATGGTAGTAGCCCCGGTAGATCCAGGGATTCCGCTTCTCTGCCACATACCTGTAAAACACAGCCTGTTAGAAGCATGTCCTTGAGGCTTTATTCATTTCTGCTGCAAAGGTTAGTCTCATTTCTTTCTGATTGGTGGCTTATATTATTGAACTTTTGAAGGTTTTTTTGTTCCACATGTCAGACTGAGGGATTAGAAAATACTGGAGTAGTACCTCAAAGCTTCATTCCTGTCCTTTTCCTCCTCGTTTTCGTCTGATTCACCCTTGTGTTCTTCCTCAGATCCTCCGTCACGCTTGTGGTATTTCTTTTTGTGGTGGTATCTGTGTGTTGGTTTCCATATGCGCTTTTCGATTTCTTCCTCTTCTTTACCCTGTCGTTTGTCCACACCCCAGTACTCTTGGCTGCGTTCCCCCTCCGGAGCATCTCTCTCCTCCTCTGAAAGCTCCTCATCTCGTTTGTGTCTCCTCTGGTGGTACCTCCCAGCCCTCCAGTCTCTCTTTTCCCTTCCAGTGTCAAAGTCCCAGTACTCTTGGCTACGTTCTTCATCAGGTTCATCCCTCGTTTCCTCTGAAAGCTCTTCACCACGTTTGTGTCTCCTCTGGTGGTACCTCCCAGCCCTCCAGTCTCTCTTTTCTCTCCCAGTGTCAAAATCCCAGGACTCTTGGCTGCGTTCTTCATCAGGTTCATCCCTCGTTTCCTCTGATAGTTCTTCATCACGTTTGTGTCTCCTCTGGTGGTACCTCCCAGCCCTCCAGTCTCTTTTTTCTCTCCCAGTGTCAAAGTCCCAGTACTCTTGGCTGCGCTCTTCATCAGGTTCATCCCTCGTTTCCTCTGAAAGCTCCTCATCACGTTTGTGTCTCCTCTGGTGGTACCTCCCAGCCCTCCAGTCTCTCTTTTCCCTTCCAGTGTCAAAATCCCAGTACTCTTGGCTGCGTTCTTCATCAGGTTCATCCCTCGTTTCCTCTGAAAGCTCCTCGTCACGTTTGTGTCTCCTCTGGTGGTACCTCCCAGCCCTCCAGTCTCTCTTTTCCCTTCCAGTGTCAAAATCCCAGTACTCTTGGCTGCGCTCTTCATCAGGTTCATCCCTCGTTTCCTCTGACAGTTCTTCATCACGTTTGTGTCTCCTCTGGTGGAACCTCCCAGGCTTCCAGTTCCTTTTGTCTCTCTCATCATCCAGACCCCAAGATTCCTGGCTGCGCTCTTCATCTTCATTCTCTGATGGTTCGTCGCCACGCTTGCGGAGACGTTTCTTGTGGTGGTAGCGATGTGTTGGTTTCCATATGCGCTTGGATCTCTCCTCTTCATCTTCATTTCCGTGCCTTTTATCTACATCCCAAGACTCTTGGCTACGTTCTTCTTCTGGCTCATCCTTCTCTTCACCTAAACCTTCCTCATCCCGTTTGTGTTTTCTTTGGTGGTATCTGCCAGGTCTCCAGTTCCTCTTCTCTTTATCCTCTCCTTCTACCTCAGATCTCTTCTCATCCAACCCCCAGCTCTCCTGACTGCGCTCGTTGTCCTCTTCATCTTCTTCGCCTCGTTTGTACTTCCTTTGGTGGTATCTGCCAGGTCTCCAGCCGCTCCTCTTCTCCCGTTCCTCCTCCACCTCCTCTTCACTGCCGTGTCTCTTCTCCTTCTCGTCGCCCAGACTCCAGGATTCCTGGCTGCGCTCGTCTTCTGGAGTTTCTCTCTTTGCCTCCACGGTTTTCAGAAGGGCCTCAATATCCGCTACGTCTGCTCCTTTTCCCTCAGGTTCCTCAGCGTGACCTTTGATCACCTCCTCATGAGTTACTGTCCCTTCTGTGCTCTTCTTGTCCAGTGGGGCATGTTTAACCCCTGTGACAGAAGAAAAGAAAGATCTGAAGAGCTGTAGCAATCCCTTTTAAACACACTTTAAGGACATATTATGATGGAGTAGTTATTTAATTTTCAGCTTTAAGCCATTTAGATTATTTTCTGCATGACTGCTCTGATGCTGCATCATCTCAATGCAAGATATAGAGACCTCATAATATTCCTATCTGAAAAAGTGGCATGAAAACTCCACATGCTTCACTTGTTTTATTTCCAGCTGACCTCCAAGATAATCAATGCATCATTTCTGCATCTCAGCGACCTAACAGTTAAAGCCTACTGCAGCAGCAATGCAACAAACTATGCCAGCTCTTAAACTGCTTGCCTATTTAAGTATTTGACAAATTTACTGCTAAACCCTAATGGAAAAACGATGTTACAAACCGGGTTGGAGAAGGTCTTTGCATTCCTCATCTAGCTGAGAGTCCGGTTTGGAGAGAGCTTTAGACAGGACCTCAACCAAACATCGTGCAACCTGCAGCATTGAGCAAAACAACAGATTAAAAAAGCGCAAAACTAGTAAATATAGAGCGGTTTGATGTTTTACAATTGGTGCATTATGGGGTTCTGTTCCAAAAGCATACCACGTCTTCCCTTTGTCCTTCTTTTCCGACTGGAAGCGCTAGATTTTCTGCAACAAAAAAAAAGTAAAATCAGAATCGTTTGATTCTTCTGAAGGAAACGTGTTGTGTGAAATGCCCGTGTCTCTGTCCGTGGTCCTGATCTGAGCGCACTAACTTCATGCGCTCTGCAATAACACTTCACTTTTCTCCCGCACCTACCTGCAAGCAGAGCCACGATCGCCACGACGGTGAAGAGAAGTCTCATGTTGGCGAGATATATCCAACAAAACGCGAAAAACACCAACTCCTGTCCGTCCGGAGCGGGCGACAGGAGGGAGCTGCGCTGACCGTGCGCCTGCTGCTCTGAAGGCTGGAGCAGAGGAGCGCCTCAAATAAGGCGAGGAGTGGGCTGGGAACGCGTGGGAGGAAGGCTTTAGGCTCTGTTAATGTCATGACTCATTAGACCTGCGAAGAGAGTGGAAATTGCAAATTTGGATATTCGATGCATGCCCCGGTGTCGATATTCGGAAAGCCTTTTAATAATGCGGTTAGTGTCACGGTTCATTTGGGTGGACAAGCTGCAGAGATTTACCAAAGCCTGCAATTAAAAGCATCGTGTCGGTGATTTAATGCCATGAGGTGCCTTCAGGGGGTGGACAAAACATCACGAAGATGCGTGCACTCCTTTGCAAAACGGATCCAATGGGTCTGCAGCACTGTGATTTAGTGTTTATGTGAATATTTATTACACCATGGAGAAGTTTCACCCTGTGCTCTGCCGTTTGGAGATAATCTAAACGGCCTCATCAATCAAACAAACCGTAAACCCCAGCGTTTTAACCCAGGTCTGACTATTCTTTTGGATTATAAGATTGCAGATGTGTTTATGATATTATGCCCTGTAGTTTACGGACTCAAAATAATCAGTTTTTTTTTTTCCAGGCTCAAGTTCAGGTTATGTAACACCCCTGTATTCTCAGCAGCAACCATGCCCTACATTCACTGTTTGCCTAAATGTAGGCTCATGTAACATATAGTCAAGAAACTAAAAGTATCACCGCACACAGGAGTCTGACCGTGACTGAGTCACACTTTAACCCTACCAGCTCCTCAATAATTCATTCAGCCTTCAGCTCATCCCATGCAATTTCCCAGGGGAGCTGTGAGCTTCAGCATCAGTACAGGAAAACTAGTTAATGGAGACTTGGATCAATAGAGGTGTGTGTTTTTGCCTCTTCTTGCCCAATTTCTTTCATTAAATCAGCATCTTATTTTTTCCATGTGGGATTTAATGTGTGATAGTGTTTTTAAAGACTTTTAAAAAGCCTCCAAACAGGAGACGCTTCTTCTGTATGAAGAGTATCTTAAACTGAGTGCTTCTGTCTTCATAACAAATCCTGGATTAGACTGAGCTCTGCAGTGACAGATCTCAAACTTTGCAGGCTTGGATCAGCCTGGCTCAGAACATTCAAAGTGACAAATGGTAGCATCTTGTTTCTGGTGCTTGATATGATTTTTTACTATTGCTTGCTCGCTTCTGAACAGCAACTTATCCTTTCATGAGAAGAAAAGCAACTCAGAGGTTTTAGAAAGGGCACACTTTTAAAGCTTTTCTTTCACCCAGTCCAAGTGAATAAAATATCTATACAGGTCTTTGTGGATGCTTCAGGATGGATAATATAGTTTATACTGTTTACACAACATGGACTGACCTTTATGTATGGCAAAGTACATTCAAATTCAATCATGTCTTGGAAACCAGCTGCAAGCCAAATGGAAATATCGTGCTCCATAAATCTGTTCTTCAGCCTGTGCTATCCGTGCCTCTGACCGGTTACTAACATCTATCTTTGTTAGTAAAGACAGGCTCCATTGTAGTAGTAATTACCGGACAGAACCAGAGTATTGTGCACCCAGGCAATATGCATTGATCCAAAGGAGTCAGCGAACCTTTCTTTTGTCTCGTGTGTGATGGTGTACTTCCAGCATCTGCAGGGTAACAGCAGTAACAGGACTCTGCAGTTTTCACAGCTGTCCCTGAGGAGGAAATCATGTCTGTGACTGAGACTCAGCGCTCCACAGTGAGCCATCCTGCCAGTGGATATCAAAAGCACTGAACCAATAAATTGTACAACTCTCTGAACAACGTGTGTGTATGAGGAAGTGTGTGCATACTGTACTGTACGTGTGCATTCCTCCGGTATATGTGCTGTGTTTGGTTATTTGTGGCTTTACTGTTACTGATGAATATTTTAGTGAGCCATGAAGAAGATATAAGGGATTGGAGCTGGAGCTTGGTATATTCAGATAGATGTGTGATCACGACTCAGATGGTCCCCTGTCTGCAGCAGCACTAGCCTTTCATTACAAAGCATTTACATGTATGAACAAAAGGCGAGTGGCTCATGATTAAACCAATTCAATGCCCAGCTTGAAAGCCTTGACCTGGCTTTCATCTCCAGTGAGACAAGCTTTGTGTTTGGCTCCGTCACCAGAGACACTTTGATGATATTCCAACAACAACGGGGGTTTGTGTAGTCATCTATTGTTATACATACTCACTTCAGATCATGTCTGCTCAGCTAATTTATCATTATTATCGGACATTTGATGAGAAAGAAGCAGTTTAACTTTGATGCCTTCTTTCTCCTTTGACAAGTCATTTATTATGGGTCTTTTAGTGCAATCAGATGTAAGATCTCAGCTGATAGCCTCATTAGTTCGCAGTAAGTTGGGCTGAAATGACAAATAGTTCACTTTACTTTCTGACAGTAAAACTTACTGGGGGAGAAAACAATTAGAAAAAACTTTATTTGGGTCAAGAAACTTTCAACCCACTTTCCTTCTTTACATTTTACCTCTATTTTTATTTTTGCTAAGAACATTGACAACCTGTTATGTTCTGTGCACGAACAGCATAAACTAGACTCTTCGTCTGTGGGCCAAAAGGTTCCACATCTTCATACACTATATTACCAAAAGTATCCGCTCACCTGCCTTGACTCGCATATGAACTTAAGTGACATCCCATTCTTAATCAATAGGGTTTAATATAATGTTGGTCCACCCTTTGCAGCTCTAACAGGTTCAACTCTTCTGGGGAGGCTTTCCAAAAGGTTTAGGAGTGTGTTTATGGGAATTTTTGACCATTCCTCTAGAAGCACATTTGTGAGATGACACACTGATGTTGGACCAGAAGGCCTGGCTCTCAGTCTCTGCTCCAATTCATCCCAAAGGTGTTCTGTCAGGTTCAGGTCATGACTGTGCAGACCAGTCAAGTTGGGAGCATGGAATTGTTCAAAATCTCTTGCTATGCTAAAAGAAGAGATTTTGGACAATTCCATGCCCCCAATTTTGTGGGAACAGTTTGGGGATGGTCCCTTCCTGTTACAACATGACTGCACCAGCGCACAAAGCAATGCCCATGAAGACACGGAAGAATGAGTTTGGTGTTATATTTGGTGAATGAATGGTTGAGGTCAGGACTCTGTGCAGACTAGTCAAGGCTGATGTCAGCATATCAATTGCCTCTATGTGTGTCACATGTGTGGGCTGTTCTGCCATATCTCCTCCCTTTAGTTTGACTTAACCTCTTCTGATATTGTGAAAGACTGAGCCTGGTTCGTCAAACTTCCCTCCTCTGTTCATCTGATGTGGAGAAAGCCAACTGGAAGATTCCATCACTCACCTGAACCCCACCCACCAGCTAATTGTATTTAATTTAATTTGTTACTGCCTCTATTCACCCTGTTCTCCGTGGTTACTGGGGTGGTGCCATCTTGTTTATTTTCTGCTAGAACTTCTGGTGGTACAGTGGAGTCATTAGCGAGCATATATATCAAGTGTCAAAAGAAGTGAGGGAAAATGACCAGTATTATTTGTGCAGTCCGTAGTTGCCACAATTATTGGAAGAAGAAATGTTTGTCTCTTCAACAAGAGTGTTTTACTCATGGGAAGAGAAGGGGTGAATGTTGTGGGCCGGTATTTAATCTGTATCCACCTCCTCACAGTGAAGAAGACCAGTGTCTTTGGCTGAGGGAGCTTAACTGAAAAAAAAAAAAAAAACACTGAAAAAGCCATATGTCTCAATAAAGTTACTAGTTTCTTTATGTCTTCATTTCTTAATAACTTAATGGGTTTTTCTTTATTCCAGACAAAAACCTCAAAATGTCTGGAGTAAGGAAAAACCCATTAAGTTATTAAGCCATATGTCTGTTCGTTTCTCTTCGTGGATGGGAAACCTACAATCCAGCACCCATATCCAAAGAAATGGTTTGGCTATGAAGCTCCAGAGCAACGTCTGCACCGACAGCTTGTGAGGCGATCAGGTAAATTCACATTTATTTTGCCCTAATGCCTGCTTGCTGAAGTAGATGCTAGCTATATTTATTGCTAGAAGCTAACATTCTGTTACTGACTGCTTGTTAACACATGGTTTAACAGATTTTAAAATGACGTAGTTTAGGAGTAAATGCTTTAAAATAGTGTTAACCCTGGTTAAGCTGGAAGTTCCAACACAAAGCGGGAGAAAAAAGTAGTTAAAAAGAGCAGGCAGAATAAGGTGAATTTAATTTGTTTCTGCCTCTATTCACTCTAACCCCTAGCAGAGCTGGGTTGTATCAATATGCCAAGTTTTAAGTAAGTTGAGACAAAATTGCTGTTTTTATAGACATGTGAAATTTCAGCCATTATAAGTAAATGGGAGAAGAAAAAATGTTTTAAAAATTCATAACAAATTTTAACTTTGACCTGCTTTGCCCAAAATGTAATGCCTTCTATTCTGGGTCACCAGCAATCTATAAACCCAATTTGGTATGAATTCAGCCAATAGTTTTGCTGCTACAGATGTGAAATTTTGTGCATCGTAAGTAATTTGGGAAATTGTCTTTTTTTTTTTTTTAACTCATAAAAAATGTAACTTTGATCTACTTTTCCAAAAATGTAATGCCATCTATTTTGGGTCACTGGTAATCTATAAACCCAATTTGACCAATAGTTTTGCTGCTACAAACATGTGAAATTTTGCCCATTATAAGTAAATGGGAAATTTTTTGTTTTGTTTTTTTAATTCATAACAAATTGTAACTTTGATCTACTTTTCCCAAAATGTAATGACATCTATTTTGTGTCTCTGCTAATCTATATACCTAATATGGTATGAATTCAAGCCATAGTTTTTCTGCTCGGGTGTTAAACAAACAAAGAAGCAAACCAAACCAAAATCAATACTCCTTTCCTTCCCTTTAGGGAACGGGGTAAAAATAGCTCAGCTTAATAAAGAATGGACACTCCGAAAACATCACAGGTGTGGAGGTGAAGTACAACTGAACAGGAAGGAAGACTGAAAGAAGGCACGAATGAATAGAAAATGAAATTTCCTCCAGCAGCCTGATAGAGCTTGTATTTGTGTTGTTTACATATTGTTACTGTGTAAACTGTAATGTTATTAGCACGCAGCCATTGTATAGCAGCAGGGTGCTGCTTAATACAGCGTTAAACAGGACCCAAAAGGCCTGCGCAAGATTAGACGGCTCATCAAAAGGATTGAGCTCTGACTTATTTTTGTGTTATCCAATTACCAGATGAGTACGCGAGACCAGTTCTAATGTGTATTATTTAATTATCAGCTTTACGTCTCAAATAATACTCAAATATGTTGGACAGAGCCTGGAGTGAACCATGGAAGATTAACCCAGAGAGTTTTTCAGTGTTCAGAAGTTAATAGCTGTGTGGAAATGTATTATTTATGGTTAGGGGAGTTAAATCACTTTCCACATATGGGGGCAAAACACAGGTCTGCTTAATATAAATAATTAAATTTAATAGTTAGTAAATATTCAGGAGTTGATGAGTTCCACCCGTGTGTTTTTGTATTAATACAGACCGTATTTTAGTGAAATTGTTTTATTCCAGTTGTGCAAGGTGTAAAGATGAGGCTCCTAATGAAGTCTGTGGGGAGAAAAGAATGGGGAAAAGATTAATCTGAATAAATTATGAATGGGCCAGACTTTATGAAAATTGTGACAAGTCTAAATGTAAATTGTTCTCAGCAGAATAATGACCACTGAGGCTGTTAAATTAGGTTCTGAAATGATGGTGTGTGTGGTAGAATAACTATATGCGCAAGAATTCCACATCCCATTTCCCCTACGTCTGTGAACGCACCTTGAAAATAAATAAATAATTAAATAAATGCAATTCCAGACGGTACCATTATATATTTTGACAGCCCATGCCCATGTCAGTGAAGGTGCCACAACTCCCATGTACAAACAGAACACCTCAGGCCTGTTGTCAGACGGGATGTAAACACCAGTAGCACTTCCTGCAGGGCCAGCTGATTTTTAATGTGGTTAGTTGGTATTTACTGAAATGTGCTAATAAAAGTCATAGGGTTGGAGATGATGCAATGCTGACATTGCAAACACAGCTAGAAAATATAGTATGCGCGGCAGTAGGTGTTTTTTCCCCAGAGCATAGACGATGGATTAGTTTGGGTTGAACTTATGACACTGGAGAAGAGATGTTTCAATCCGAATATTTCTTTTTTTTTTTTTTAATAGTTTGAGGAAACCACTTCATACTATAGTCAAATATAATAAAAACAACAACAATAACAATAACAATAATAATAATAATAATGGTTTAGAGTTTTATAGAGCCTTTCTAGACACCTGAAGTGTCTAGAAAGGCGGGGTGTGGTAAAACGTCCGTCTTTTTACCGCCGAAACATGTCAGGTATGTTTGACATACTACATGTCTGATACGTAAGAATTCAAATAAACTAAGTTTTTGATATACTATGAAGTTATTTATGTTTTCATGACAGGTGGTTTAATACATTTGTTAAGCATCGTAAGGCTCAGGACATCTGACAATCCAGAATCGTGGTCACAGACAGTAAGGTGGGGTGAGTTACCAGGAAAATCAAGAATCATTGAACTCAGGGTCACAGGCATAAAACAGGTCAGGTTACCAGAGCTGAGACAAAGAGGCGTGGTCAAAATCAGGTGGGGTCAGAAACAGGAAAGTGGGTTCAGGATGAATGCTGGAAAGTCTGGCAGGATCTGAGGACAATCTGGCAGCAGGTGGATGATCTGTGTTGCATAAACACTGGCCTGCTGATCAGGCACAGCTGGGACAGACAGGTGGAATGGGTTTGGCTGATTAGCTGTGGAATGGTGAGGGACAGGACAGCAGCAGGGAGTCCCAGGTGAAACCAATGATGCCGATGAGGTGGCAGCATCAGGGAGGAGACGGCAGCAAAGCAAACTGTGACAAGAATAGACTTCCTGTGGGCACTTTTTGCAATAGAACAGAATTGAAAACAGAGAGGAATAAATACAGAATTTAAATAAAAACAGTTAAAAATGTATTAGCATGTTTACCAGAGAAGAACTGATCCATCAGGTCTGGTTCTATGGGGGCGTCTGAGGACTCTTCGTACTGAATTAGAGTTAGTGCCGATGTTGTTCATCCATATTTATCTTTAGGTTTGATTAGTTAATACCTATTTAGTTGAGATGTACCTTGGATTAGATTTATGTTTTGGGACCCTGTAACTGTCCATTTTCAGCCTTTGTATATATGCTCTTAATTTATATTTTTAGGAATTAAACCCAACTTTGTTTGAACTTAAATCAGTCCTTGAACAACTTTAATTTCCATTAAAACTCATCAAGTCACCAAATGTTCTTTTTGAAATGAGTGCTTTTATGAAACTGGTCCTAAAAACAGGATGTGGGACTAAAAATTCAAACCAGATGAAGACTAACATTATGAAGCAAGTTTGGAAGCAATTTTGGTCTATTTAAAAATAAATAAATTATATATATATATATATATATACTGAGATCAAAGAGAAACTATTTTCAGATTAAACACGTTTTTATAGTATTTAACATACAAAAATCTGCATGTAACAGTCAAACAGACACAAAAAGTATGTTCTACTACTTTTTTAAAATTATCTCTTTATTCTCTCACAGGTGCATTTTGGGAATTGAACTAATTATGCAAGGCAGAGTGTTTCACAAACATGACCACTGTTGCAATATCATTTGTGATTTACTTGTGTTTAAATGTGCAGGTTCTGCATGTAACAAAAGTGGACACAATGGGTTTCATACAAAACCTTGAATGAGACTCCAAAGTCATAAAAAAAAAAAACAACCTGCACATCAAGATTAGAAAAACCACTAGGATCATCAAATTTAACACAGTGTCTTTATTTATAGTGGTATATAATGTAACGTCTGACAGATGTTAATTCATGTTTTATGTTTGTCTTGTCTGTTTCCGGTTTTATTTTGGTAATCCTCCTCCTGTGTCGTGTCTGGTGTCTTTACTTCCAGTTCCCCGTGTTTTCCCGCTCTTGAGATTTCCCCGCCTGTGTCTTGTTATCATCAGTGTTTCCCTTCCCTCCTGTGTGGGTATTTAAACCCTGTGTTGTCTAGTCCCTGTTGGCAGTTTGTTGTGCTCCTTTCCTTGTGAAGAACACACTTATGCGCGTTCCTGGTTCCTTGTGGTCTGCCTGTGTTTTCGACCTTTTTTCCCTGTGACCTGAGATCCTGATCGCCTGTTGCCTTTTGCCTTTTCCCCTGAGCCTGCACTCTGACCCTGATTTAGCCTCGACGCTGTAAAACATTTTCCTGGAACAATCGGTTTCCCTGGCTTTTGGACTCTCTTCTGGATTTACGGTACCGTTTTTGCTCTTTCCCCTTGATACCTCTGATATCTCTGACTGCCCGTGTTTTGACCCCTGCTCTTGTCTCACCTGGAATCTGCTTAACCCCTGGTACCGTTTGTTTGCTGTCTCCCCTGGTTCTGACCTATTGGACTGGCTTTTTGACCACTGGCTCTAGATCACCCCCGTCTGGATTTGAAGCTGTGCAATATTCATTTATTGTATTATACAATAAACTGTTACTCTTTTACTCGAACTTTTTTTACTTTTGCACTGACACCTAGGCAGCTTTTCCCAATTTTTGGCCCTGATATTTTATATAAAATTCATTAATTTTGAGATCGCTCAGAACTAGAACGCATATATATATATATATATATATATATATATATATTTTTTTTTTTTTATTTTATTTTTTTTTTTTTTGGCGTTAATCTGTTGTAATTATTATGAAAATCCTAGGGGACATATCTCTAAATTTCTCTTTTATTATTGGGTCTAAAAAATCTGGAAAATTGCCAGGTACCAAAATGAACCCAGTTTCATAGAAGCACCCAAATATCACATAAATATACCAACTTATTTACTCTTATATTCTTAAAACCAGTACAATATTGTGGCTTGAACTCACCAAACAACAAAAGATGTTAACAATCATTTATGCTGAGCCTTTGCTGGGATTGAAAATTTTATGGAGCAGCACTGGTGCATAAACTTTCCTCTTCAGGATTTTCATTACGAGCATTGATTTTGAAATGTTCATGCAAAGTAGTTTTACAACAGAGATCAATAGCATCTTTCCAGAGAAGCCATCAAACAGTTTATTAATGTGTGAAGCCAAGCTGACAATTCCCATTCTGAAACTATAATTATTTTCCATTTCCATCATATTTGAACTGTCTTCAGTGTGAGCTTGTCATGAATATTGATGCCTGATTGCAACTTGATTCACTGTATTTGTACCAGGATAAGTTTTCACAAACCTTAAGTATCTTATGATGGAGCACTTTGATAACAGAGGCAATTTACATGGAAATGCAAATGAGGGCTTTCAAGTTAATCCTTTTGCTTGCAATGGTAAAAAAAAAAAAAAAGAAAAACCTTTTTACTGCTGACTTATTGCAAATCATAGTGATGGAATGACTAGAGAGAATGCATTCATTTCTTATCCTGTTTACTTCTTTACAGCCACATAAACAAGCACTAAAATTATATTGTGCAAAATGAAAACTCTGACAGCACAGGCAGGTTTGTGTCTATTTGAGTTTGCAACACCCTTCTTAAAGAGCTTACTTAAATGAACAAATATCACAGGCTTTTCATACCATTGATGTTTTTTGTTTTTTTTTTAATTTTCTCTACTAACAATTTTTGGGGAAAAAACACCCAAGTGTTATGACCCTGGGTCCTAATTTGTTTATTCATGTGCATTTCAATATAGTGTGTTTTCCCCCAATCCTGTAGGGGTGCTGTGTGTGTGTCTGGGTTTTGCAGGAAGTGACAGCGGATTGGAGCACCCTGATGATTCATCATTTAAAAGTGGCATCAGTTCCAGTGTTTTCTCTCTCTCTTTCTCTTGGTCGCTGCCACCTTCCAACCCATTCCTGTGTGTTTTTGTATCCAGACTTTGTAAATCAATTTGAGTGTTTTTGTGATAATTTGTAAATAGAAATGATAGAGTTTTGATGTTAGTTTTTGATAGTGTTGATAGTATTGTATTTGTAGGAGAGGGCGGCTCTTTTTGTTTGACGTTTTCTTCTGTTTTTCGTTAGAGAGTTTCGATTAGAATATTGTATTTTGTTTTTCCTATTCTGTTTTGAGAATAGCGTTTTTAGTTTTACCTTTTGAAAAAGAGTTTTTGTTTTTTGTTTTAGCCCTACCCTCTCCTACCCTCCTTTAGTTGTGTAATAATAAGTATCGTGAAATTTAGTTTGGCTTTCGGTCTGGATTTTGTAACTTGGGAGTTGGTGGTGAACAAACTGAGCATATTATGTACGTCCTAGTAAACCCCTAGACTGGGACGTAACACAAGACACAGTGTAGAGAAGCTGCAAATTACAGGTGATCGTTTCAATGGTTTACATTTGTTTAACCCTCTCTGTCTGTTGTATAATTAGGATTGAGACTATGAAACATTTACATTTACCTGCAGAAGCAATGTCATCTACTTAAGCTGATAAGGAAAATATGTAACTTTTTATGTTGAGAGTGTGGTAAGTTATAAATAAGATATAAGAAATGACGTAGATAGAATGATTTATGGCTTTATTGCAGGTTTAATAAACAAAAACATGACTGATAGCCTAAGTCTTTCATACTGACATATATTGATGATTATGGAGCAGGTTTTAATAAAACAACCCTTCTGCTGTGATCTTCAGGTCTCTACTTAAATTGACACTAATGTTAAACATTCTTCACAGACATGATACAATCAAGTGGTATGCAGTCAGACAGCGGAAGGAAGGAGATCTAATTATTTGGTTTAAATTCTCCCTCAGGTTCAAAGGTTTGAAGGTCGTCACCGAAGCTACACTTTTAGCAGATCAACCCGATCGTACGCTAAACCTCAGAGGGGATCGTTCTGTGGTGACGTTTAAACAGGTTTGAAAGGTTGAGCGAGAAACCACATTGTAATATTTTTTCTAATGTTCTTTTTTTGTTTTAAATTTAGTGCAAAACAATCATTGCGACAGGTTAAAAAAAAACAAAACAAGCAAAACAAACAAACAAAAAGTACAAGACAAAACATCTAGCAAGCTAATTCATAACTTCGTAGACACCAGATAAGACAGAATAGTTCATAGACAGTAAGCAAAACAAAGATGGGTGCAAACAAAAGGGTATTTACAGGTGAGTCAGTGTGCATACAAGTGTTTGTGTATGATTATTTATGACTATTTTTTGAATGTGGGGCGTATTCAGGTGGAGATAGAAGGGGGAATGAAAACAAAATTGACAGTCTAATAAGTAAAAGGGTCATGTACAAAAACAAATCAGTAAGGGCTCTCTCTCTCTCTCTCTCTCTCTCTCTCTCTCTCTAATTATGCTTCCCGCCAAGTAATCAACCTAAATCTGCACACCTGGCTAGTCACAGGTGTGGCTCATCAGGTGTGTCCTATTTAATCTGCTCTTCTCTGTCTGCTCTTTGCCAGATCGTTCATTGCCTTGCGCGACTTTCCAGCATTTACTCCTGTCTGTTCCTTGTGATTCTGACCCAGTACTGATTCTGACGTGCTCGCCTGTGCCCTTTGGACCTGATTCTCTGCCTGATCCCTGATTGTTTGTCTGCCTTCTGTTTGGACCACGTCTTGGAGTCCCCTCCCCGGTACCTGGTCTGCCCTTCATCCCCGATCACGCCTTCTGTCTGCCCTACGTTGGATTTCCCGGCTCTGGACCACAGACCGCACCTGAGCATCCATTCCACCTGCCCTTTCAAACACCAATGCCAGGACTCAAGGTTCTGTATGTGTTCACAGAACGAAGAGGATTCCTTTTGGAACTCGGAGACTTTTGAACTGTGTTTAAACTGGAGATCAAGTGAACCCACAGACATTTGGACTGTGGTAATTTCCTGGACTCTGTTTGCTTGTCAGACACGTGTTAAAAAACTGTTTGGAATTTTATTCCTGTTCTGGTCTTGCATGTGGGTTCATCATTCCGCCATTACAAAGGGGTTTTAAATAATGATATAGAAAGAAGATTAAAGGTGGGGTCTGAGATGTTTTCCTGGAGCATTTTTACTATATTGCAAAAAAAAAACTCCTTCACACCCCGATTGCAAGTAATTAGTTGAATGCTCTGACACAAAAATGAAAAGTTTTAGTGACCTGTGGGATGGACAGGACTAAAAAACACCATCCAATCATTTTGAGCACCCACTCAAAATGAAGGGGTTGGGACTTTTAAATTGTGTCTTTACAAAATGTAGCCTGCTCGAGCCAATTTTCTAACATTTTTTTGTCTCAGACCCCACCTTTGGGGGGGGGGGGGGACAAAATCAATCATATCAACCACAATAATAATGACAGCTTTTCATTTCTTCTTCCTCTCCCCTTCCCTCCTCCATCCTTGTAGTGTTCTTTAAAGCTTCCTTTTTCCATCACTTCCTCCACATTCACGTTCTTGTTTTTCCCTTCTTCGTTTTTGTTTTTACAGGTAGTCACCTGTATCATTTACTGAAAACACAATGAGCTGGATGTAACAGAGAAATTGGATGTGGACCAAGTAGACTTATTCACTGTTTGTTGTGCAAATCAGCCAATAAATATTTAAAACACCCAAGTGGTGCTGCCTCAATTTATGATCTGATTTCCTTTTGTGTACCCTCAGAAAAGATACCCAAATGCAATGCTTTAATAAAATCTCCTTTACATAGAACAGAATAGAATAGAATAGGTCTTTGTTGTCACTGTTACAGAAACAAAAGTCAGTTTAGCAGAACAGTTTCTGTTTAGCAGCAGATTCTTAAAGTGCGAAAACATAGACTATATATAAAACATCACACATAATTATACTGAAAATATGCAGAAATACTAAAAACAGTGAAATATTCAAAAGGCCAACTCTGTCGCGCAGATAGAAGAAATAAGTATATTTTTCGCCAAATTTTAATATCTGCATAGTTTTCCTTTCCTAACACTGCTGATTCATTTTTCCTCATTGGTTATGAGCTGAAAAATGTCTGACTTAGGAAATGATACTATGAAGCTAACAATACACAGCACATAAAGGTAATGAACAACGTAATATAGGAGACATACAAGGTCAAATCAAAAACAAGGTGCATGAGTCATGACATTTGTTTAATGGATAAGATTAATAAATTAGATCTGCTTCAGTTTGTCTTCAATTCCCTCATGTTGTACATGTATAAATGACAAATTCTTTATTTTGCAGGTAACTGAAGCAGAACTCTACTTCTCTTTGTGATTACCTATATAGATTTAGTTCCTTGACCAAATCAATGACACAAAACCCCACGCTGGTGTCACATTTAGTTCAGTTCAATTTTCTTTTTCTCCTGCCTGGTTTCACTCTTGAATCGATCAGTGCTGGTGCTTGTTTGCTTTGAAAAGGTCTTGGCTATCAACTGGAGACGAGTGTTTGCCATTCAGGCATTAACCTGATTTGGGTAGCTGCTGGAGAAAGTTCGGGAAACATTTCAGTTAAGGATCTCACATGTAAGCCTTTGGTACTGTTTTTATATCTGAATATTAGCGGAGTGTACCAAATTCATGGTAGTCATGGTATGCATACAAGACAAAAACAAGTGCTACTATATGTTTTGTTGGTAAAATTTCATTGATTGAAGAGGTGTACTTCAATGCAAAACCTGAAATGTTCAGTGCATGACATATATCAGGTATGCTACACTGTGAATATCACAATGATTCTGCAAATGCTAGTTAATGCTAACCAGGCTAGCAAGATTTATGATGAGTTTAACCTCTTAATGCCTGAATCGATTTCCAATTGTGGAAAAAAAAAAGAAATTTCTTTCAAGTAGATAGTATTTTGGTTGAATTTTGGAGCACGGAGGGTGAGGGTTTGATGCGAATTTGTGACAATCAGCGCCAAGGGGTTAACCCAGTAAAACCCAAACATCCACCAGAAACCAGAACTATCTACTGATGTAAACTATTTAATACCTGTTGATCCACTAATTCTATCAATACATGTCAATAATTGGTGTAAAATACAGTTTGTCATCTTTTTATGGTCATCAGATATGACCCATTTGGACGTTCAGAGGCTCCGTAGTGAACATCGAAACACCGTCACCTTCTAAAACATTGATTCACCCATAAAACCCATGGAGTTGGATCAATGACAGTGGATGGACACGCTGGGTTTATGTTCAGGTAATGATAGATTTTACTGAAAAAGTCACTAAAACAAATAACTGAACAGAATACTTTGAGTCTAGCATCTTTACTTCTAGTGAAACATGAAAAAGCCCTTCATTAGACTGGCACCAGTTTATAGCAATTCATCCTTTTGCCCTCCTTTACCTGTTCATCACCTTAGCAAATGAACATTTTGTTATAGCTGTTTAGTCGTGGATGGAACACGATGTAACAGGAAGAGAACACCTAGAACACTGTACCTTAGCAGAACTCCTGCTTTGTTAGAGTTATTACATAAGTATATAGTAAGTATAGTACAAGTGTTACAGGATAAACATCGCAGGATACATCCAGATCCAGGTCGACTATTTTATTGTTGGATGGGAATGAAAAAGGACAGTGACACTGATGAGTGTATTCTTTTATTATCATATTGTATAAATGATGTGAATGATTATTATACTTATTGATAATGATCATCATGTAAAGGATATTTTCTCTCTCATGATGATTTGACACCTTTCTGTGTGCACACTGACTTTGTTTAAACTGAACTTTTAGTGCCCAGAGAGGAATGTCAAGGCCAGAATTGAACACTAGCACTTTCTCACAAACAGCCAGTTGCAAGCAGTTCCTATGAGTCCTGCCTTATCTCTGTCTGTGAACCATCATTCATTCATTTTCTATACCCGCTTTATCCTCACTAGGGTCACGGGGGTCGCATGGAGCCTATCCCAGATACTTAAG
>JAQQZY010000017.1:12008526-12020772 GCA_030068375.1 Ostorhinchus rueppellii | reverse complement strand
TATCTTATCTTATCTTATCTTATCTTATCTTATCTTATCTTATCTTATCTTATCTTATCTTATCTTATCACCTGATCCACTAATCCTATCAATCCATGTAATTGGTGTAAATTATAGTTTGTCATCTTTTCATGGTCATCACATATGACCCATTTGGACGCTCAGAGGTTCCGTAGTGAACATGGAAACATCATCATCTTCTACAATATTTACTCACCAGTAAAACCCATGGAGTCAGATCAATGACAGTGGATGGACAGACTGGGTTTATGTTCAATGAATGATTGACTTTGTTGAAAAAGTCACATTTTCTTCAATTTTTCTTTCTAATATTATGACAATCAACTTTAATCTCAACTTTTATGAAAATCTACTTGATCTGTAAATTAAATATACAAATAGCCATGATTTTCATTGAAAAAACACAAAATATAGAGAATAATATAATAAATGATGAATAGTGATAAATCCCTTAAGAAAGGTTAAATACAGAGAAAAATTCTGAATAAAAAACTGATATAAAAGCAGCACTGGGTCTTTAATGGGTTAATGATACATGGATCTAATGTCTCAAAGATGCAACAGTGAACTAATGCTCTTCTAGTTCTGTTTTCATTTTCCCTGTTACTTTTTTTGTTGCTGAATTCATTATTTAAAAAACCTAGAGGGGAAACAATTGGACTATTAATGGTTCAGTATAGAAGACTGGTGTATATTTTAGTATAATACAGTTAGTTTTTTTATTTATCTATAGTGGCAAACCATATACAGCACAATACTGACTTGAAGTTTAGTATAAAATTTACCAACATCAGTAGACAACCAGCTCCAAGCCACAAAACAGAATCCAATACAGACATCATGTATGCACTCAAACACTTTATCTTATGTAGTGAACATTAAAAAGTGGAATTATGTCGAAATGATTTGATTCTGCGGGAAAATGTGTGCATCTTTGATTTTACTTGCTAACTTGTTTCTCCAAAGGGAGTTTTTTTGTTTTTACCTGCCTTTAAGATTCGATTTGACTACCCAGGTTCTACATGAACTGTTAAAATAGCGTTTGCATTGGTAACACTGGCCCTCCTTTATCAAACCATGACTACCATTTAGTATTATCACATGACCAAGCGGACAAAGCTGAACATGTATGTATTTTTTTATGATTTGTATACTAGTGTGTATATATGCAGATTTACATCATGAAGATTTGATAAACAAGAGCCAGTTTGATTTTGCCAATTCCTTATTTTTAAAAACATTTTTTCAGCAGTGTGCTTTTCTCGGAGTTAAACTGGAACGTGGCCAAGATTATTACATCCCAAATTGGATTTCACCTTTTTGACATGAAACCCCATCCAGTTTAACCCCTGGAGGTTATGGCTGCACTTGTAAATTTGAGACTTTAAAAGCAGACATTCAGCTTGGGCTCGAGTCATAATAAAGTAAATGTGAGTATTTGTAACGTGTGCCTTCGTGCACGTCTTTGTCCATCAGGAGGCCTCACCAAGATCGGCTCAGACCCCGTGAATACGATGACCAGTGCTGTGGAGGGATCAGCAAACATGATCAATGCAATGTTAAAGTTTGCTGCCAGCCTGGTGGCTCCTGATGAAGATGAAGGTAACTCAGACTAGTTTTATGTAGAAAGTATTACATATTTTCAGTTTTTCTTTCAGTATCTGCTGCTTTTACTAATGTCCCTCTTTCCCTTTTTCAGGAAATCTATATGCAGTGAGGAAAAAAGGTTTGTAATAATGTGTCTTTGGATATTATTTTCTATTGCAGTAGTTACTTAGCTGCAGAAATACTCCTAAAGTTTAAGATTTGTGTGTTTTACTTGCATATAAAATGTATGTTTTAAAATAAACAAACTAATAAACTTAATGTGAGACTTATGAGTCAGTCAAACATAAAAGAAACAAGAATGATACAGAAAAAAAGAGTTTCAAGAAATTAATTTTGTATCATCAGTCATAGATTTCAAGAAAATTGGAGAGATTTATCCCTGTTAATATGTAGAACATATCCATTTATATCCAATAAATACACGGTGTAAATGGCCTTGCTAGTAGCTGAACTAGCTATCCAAACAGCTAAACATGTATTTCAGAAACTTCACGGACTCTAGAGGATGATCAGTGGGGTTTACTGAAATTTATTTCTTGGGAAACTGTAACAATACAGAAAACCTCAAAATATCCACATCAATATTTATGTTAATAACACTCACAGAGTACAACTAGTGCATCTACATATATATACCAGTCACGACCGCTAGCATAGCAGTTAGCAGGACAATTAGCATAGCGATCCCACATATTTTACAGTACATTAACAACATCTCAACTCTCAAATGTGCTGTCAGTCAACAATGTACAAAATACGTAACCACCTTTACTATATAACACTTACAGATGATGCCTTAACAACACCAAAAATAAAGAAACCCAGGGAAGTGGAGCTGCCATGTACTGAATATTTTAACGGCTTCCTGTCTGATTCTGATGGAAGCCCATTTCCGCCAGTGGAAAAAAAAAGACGAAAAAAGTCATAAATACGAGAGAGAGAAAATGCGCATGCGCATTTTCTCTCTCTCGTAATTATGACTTTTTAATCTCGTAATTACTACTTTTTAAAAATCTCGTAATCATAACTTCTTCATTTCACAATTATGACTTTTTATCTCATAATTATGACTTTTTATCTAATCTTTTTTTTTCCACTGGTGGAAACAGGCTTCCACAGATTCTTTTTCTATCATTCCAAAAAACTGCCAATGCCCACCAGATAACACATTTTAACAAATCATGAACATTATCATCCACAATGAACATAACACATGCACTCAAGGACTTTCTATATAAAAAGACAATTGTCTTATACCTATTATTCATACTTTTGTTCTGGTGAAAAATATGCTCTGTAGGTGTTTTTTTTTTAAATTATTATTTTTTTTTTATTGATGTCTTGCCTAGTAAAGACAATAATGTATGTTTTTCAGTGCGGGATTATAACGAGGTAGTGAGAACTATACCATTGCACTCAGTAGATGTGTGTAATTTTATGATGTGCTTTTATTTATTTATTTTAGCTGTCTGTAGATGTAGTTTTGTTTAAGTCACAGAATTTAATTCAAGCTTTTTCCACCATCACCTGATACAGATGAAGATAAAAATTACCCCAAATTTAAGAAATTAAGTGTCTGATGTCTACTTTCCACTAAATGCAACAGGATAAACAAGAACCAACCTCTTACTTCATGTATGTTTGACTGACCAGTATTAATCACATTAATTTAATTAGTTTGTAAAATGTTGAAGTGATGAAATCATATATGCAATTTGAGGTTCAGTGTGTGAGATTTGGGGCTAATACAGAAGGATTTAATTCAAGAAATAGGATGCAACAGTCAGACTTATGTTTTCATTGGTATATAATCAGATAAAAGTCAAATCCACAGGGCCATGTAGATAGAATCAAGCACCTCTGCTCTGTAGCTAAGGGTGGATTAAAGGTACATTAACCATCACCCATGGATCACATTTATTATAAAAACAACAATGGATAAAATGTACCCTGACTGTACTAGAATTTCACTTTTTTTTTTTTTTTTTTTTTTTACAGCTATCATATGTTAGGCTGAGATGCATTCAGATGTTTGCAATCTACAAAGTCACCAGTAGATGCCCCCAAATATTACACACTGAACCTTTAAATACTAAAATCTTAAATATTAGGTCCATTTTTTAAAAAAGAGAGAATCAAAGAGAAGCCTGTGCTTGCTGCTTTTTGACATCTTGTTCAAGCTGCTTTATGTTGCTGTACATGTGCTGTTCCAGATTCTGTCCTAATTTAACCAGGATCTAATGCAGAGCCGCCCCAAAGCAAAATTGGATTTGGGGGCCCTCTATTTCATTTTTTTGTTTTATTTTTTTAAATCTTTTTCCTCATTCCTCCTCTTTCTTTTTTCAGCCCCAGAAGGATACGTCCTTTTTTGTGACATTGTTTTGATTGGAAGTACTTGTGAGTCGGATGCGTAGTGTGCACTACACAGCAGGAGGCATACATGACAGTGCAGCGGAGTTTACACATTTAAAGACAGACAGTAAGAATCACTAGGCCTACATCAACAGCAACACATAAAATCCTTTTTTTTTTTGTACAATAGTATAATTTTGATATATAATATTTACAATATAATATAAATATAATATTATATTTTGTGTATAAATCATCTTTCATGCATGCAAAAACTATTTATTTATTTATTTTTTGTTTTTTAACTGCTCTTGGAGCCCCGAGTGGCCACGAGGCCCTAAGCAGGTGCCTAGTTAGCTTATGCCTTGGGCCGGCTCTGATCTGATGAATATAATAACGGAAAGCTATTGTAGTCATGAATGTTTATTAGTACACAGCACATGTACTGCAGTTTTATGGCTTTAAAAGGCTTAAAACTGTTGCTTTTTGCTTTGTTTTACAATTCAAATTAGAGCAAAATTAGAACACACAGTTACAGATGATGACATAGATGAGGATATCGCTGCCTTTAAACTCAAGTGACTTTTTTCATTACATATGTGGTTGAAGGTCTTTGGAGAAACATGGATCTATAGGTGACAACATGACCAAAGAGTTTATTGTTATTACGGTAGCGTGAAGCTGACTTGATCTGTAACTGATCTCAAAGCTTCAGGATGGTTGGATGAGGAGGAGGATGAGGAGGAAGTTATGGTGAAGAAGAAGAAATCTAAAGGTACAGCTCATGTATTTTCATGAATGTTTAGATTAACTGTGTAGAAAATTACAGATGACCTGTTTCAACCCCTGTAACAGTGGACTAATAGAAGGATCAACATTAACGACAGTCAACTTCAGTCAGACCCACATGTTTTTATTGATCAGCTGCTCTGATTTTTGGAAGTGTGTGTTTCTTGACACTGGTGGAAAATAATGTCATATATGCAGCATCATATTTATACTCCATTTCATCTCAGAGGCAAATGTACTTTTTAACCTCCTACATTTATTTGACAGCTTCAGTTATTTGTTATTTTTCAGATGATTATTTGACGTAAAGTAATGGATATAATGTATTGTAAAAAAAAAATGTAAAAAAAAGTCTTATTGGCTCATATTTCAGATGTTAAAACTCCTCCAATTTCCCACTGAACTTCTCACACATGGCTTAATTTTAATACATGTTTAAATCAAACTTTCGATTAAAAAGAAATCATAAAACTAAAAATACTTTTGTGTTTTATAACAAGGAAAACTCAATATAATGTAGTTCAAAGTGCCACCTCGAGCTGCTACTAGAGCACAGGTCTCAAACACGTGGCCCGGGGGCCAAATGCGGCCTGCCAGAGGTTCCAATCCGGCCCTTCAGATGAATTTACAAAGGGAAAAAGTTCCACAGTCATGGCTGTTGAACTCATGTTAGTTCAGGTTCCAGATACAGACAGATAAACTACAGTAAAATAATAACAGAATCACTTACAAAAAATAACGATTACATATTTTCTTCTCGATTTGATGTGAAAAAATTATGTTACATTATGCCTATAAATAATGACAAATGCAAATTGTTATCTTTGTTTTAGAGCAAAAAATAACATTAAATTATGAAAATATTTACATTAACAAACTATCCTTTAACAAAAAAATGTGAATAACCTGTACATATATGAACAACCTGAAAATTTTAAAGAAAATTAAGCAGCATTTTTGCAATTTTCTGCCTGTTACTAAGTGTTTAGTGTCTTTGTAGATCTGACTCATGTGTAAGTGATACGTTAAGGCAAAATTAGTTAAAATTGCACTTTTCTTAAGAAATTTCTTTTTTTTTCAGGTTATTCACATCTGTTTTGTTTGGACAGTTTATAAAAGGAAGTATTTTCATAATTTAATGGGGTTTTTTGTACTAAAACAAAGGCAAATCATTTATAGATTATACTATAATTTTACTGGTCCGGCCCAATTCAAATGAAATTAGGTAAATATGGCCCCGAAAGAAAATGAGTTTGAGACCCCTGTACTAGAGGAACATGTCACAACTTTTATTTTTTCTCAGAATTGCATTAATTATTGTGCAATATCTAGTGCTGATGGAGATTCAGATCATCAGTATATTCATTCATCAGCTGACCTCATTTTATGAACACAAAATGTTGTTGATCCTTGACCCGACCAACAGAATCAACCCCAGATCATAACACTGCCTCTGTAGACTTGTACTGTAGGCACCGGGCATTATGGGTAATCACTTCATCCACCTCTCTTCTCACCCTGATTCACCTGTCTATCACTCTGGAACAGGATCAATCTGCGATGAGTATAAGACCACATGACCTTCAACATTAAAACACAGTCCAAAGTTTCTGCTCTCTACACTCAAAAAAAGAAACATTGACTATAATTAAATTTGTTTTGTCAACAAGTTCCACTAAAGTGTATTATATTAGTTGACAAAAATATTAATATTTTTGCTTTTAACGAATACACTTTTGTGAAACCTGTTGACAAAATAAATTTAATTACAGTCAATGTTTCTTTTTTTTTTTGAGTGTATTAAATGAGTTTTTGTTTATTAACCCTTACATGCATGAATTATGAGAACCTTAATCAAGATATTTTTCCTGAGTGTTTTTATTTCTCTTTAGGCATGAAAAAAACAATGCGATTGAAAGTTTTCTTATGAACCTATTTTTTATGGAGTTCCAAAAATGTCCACTCACTCAGCTGGACACCATGCATTTAATTTTTGAAGCAAAGAAACATGTATTTACTGATATATTGTATGAAAACTATGAATTAAAAAAAAAAAAATGCTGCTAATCTCCCATTTTGATATACTCTAATACTAGTCTCTACTCACTTCATGGAGATAACATGCAAAAAAAGAAAAAAAAAAACCCCTGTTAATTACAGTCTAATAACAATCACAAGCAACTGATTGAACACTCAAAAATGTTAGTGCAGAACAGGTTTATGAAGAACAGTACAGTTACAGTAATGGTATGAATGTCAGTGTTTGGGATGATGCATAAGTGTCCACTGTGTCGGCTGATATGAAACTAAAGTAACAAAACCCATGAATATACAAGAGAACGGCTGTAGAATAACTCTCCACTGGAGTGACCACTAAGCACGAAAGGGTTAAATGAGAAGCCACTCAGTTCATCATTTCGGAGCGGCTGAAACATACTAATCCCTGCAGTAAATATCCAGTGGAAGGATCTGAGGTATTTGCTGAGTGAAAACCAGGCAAAACCAAATCAAACCAGTGCTTGTACTGAATTTACTTTAACTAGATTTTGCTGCAAATCGTTCTGTGAGGGTAATCAGGATTTTCTGTTTCTTCATTTGTGTACGGCGATGAAAATTCATCAATTAGGAGCAAACATGTTATAGAAATAAAGAGGGGTTTGCAGTAACAGATTCACAAATTAAACAGTCAGTTGCATTAAATACTTCCTGACTGAACTGCAAAACGGACAAATGCAGCTATTAGGAATCAGTCTTCTGTCAAAGCATAAACATTGAGATAAAGTGATTCTACTACAAAGATTCTTTTTTTTTTCTCTTATAGGCTGGTAGGAAACAAAATCATAAAGGAAATCTCTCCCCTAAAGTCTCATTTGATCGTCAACACTGTGGAGCGTTTGAGCTGTTCAAGTAGAAAACAAACCAAATCACACTGTATTTTTCATGCAGGTCTTTAACCTTTAATGAAGTATTTTCAGAGTGCTGTACTGGTACTTTTACTTATGTGAAAGTTCTGAATACTTCTTCCACCATTGTTTCCTGCTAATCTTTCCAGCTAACAGCCGCCACATGGCTATTAACATTTCTGCAAGTGTTGTTTGTGTGTTTTAGGCAGATACTTCCAAGTTTTGATTTGCTTGTGTGGCTGATTTCCTCTTGTCTTTTTGTGTTCCAGGGGAATTTCTACCATCTCGAAGCAAAGGTGATAAACTGGCCTGAACGTAGATAAATAAATACTGATCCACTTCTGAGTAATAGCAGTGTTTTGGAAAATGTACAGCCCTGTTCCCATAGATGTGATTGAAAATGAAATTGAAAAAACAAATAATGTTTTTGTGGATTTACAGTTCTAGGGATGCAAGCAAAGGAGAAACCGCCAGCGATTGAAGTTGTGGAGGAGGAAGAGGAGGAGGAGGAGGCAGAAGAGATTCAGGAACTAGAAGCTGAAGAAGTGAAGGCAGCTGAGGAGGAAGAGGAAGGGGAGGAGGAAGAGGCAGAGGAGGAGGAGGAGGAGTATGCAGAAGAGGAGGAAGAACTAGAGGAGGTGGAAGACGAGGTATTTGATGAGGAGTATGAAGATTATTATGAGGATGAAGAGATTGAGGAGGAGGAGTATGAGGAGGAGGAGGAGTATGAGGAGGAGTATGAGGAAGAGGAGTATGAGGAGGAGGAAGAGTATGAGGAGGAGGAGGAAGGAGTTGCAGAGGAGGAGGAGGATGAGGAGGAAGGAGTTGAAGAGGAGGAGGAAGAGGAGGAAGGAGTTGAAGAGGAGGAAGGAGCTGAAGAGGAGGAGGAGGAGGAGGAGGAAGGAGTTGAAGAGGAAGAGGAAGAGGAGGAAGGAGTTGAAGAGGAGGAAGGAGCTGAAGAGGAGGAGGAAGGAGTTGTAGAGGAGGAGGAGGAGGAGGAGGAGGAAGGAGTTGTAGAGGAGGAGGAGGAGGAGGAGGAGGAGGAGGAGGAGGAGGACGCGGAGGAGGAGGTGGAGGAGGAGGAGGAGGAGGAGGAGGAAGGAGTTGAAGAGGAGGAGGAAGAGGAGGAAGGAGTTACAGAGGAGGAAGGAGCTGAAGAGGAGGAGGAGGAAGGAGTTGCAGAGGAGGAGGAAGATGAGGAAGGGGAGGAGGAGGGAGTTGAAGAGGAGGGAGCTGAAGAGGAAGAGGAGGAGGAGGAAGAAGTTGCAGAGGAGGAGGAGGAGGAGGAGGAGGAGGAGGAAGGAGTTGCAGAGGAGGAAGGGGCTGAAGAGGAGGAAGAGGAAGGAGTTGGAGTAGATGAAGAGGATGAGGAAGAAAGAGAGGAGGACGGAGTTGAAGATGAGGAGGAGGTAGGAGTTGCAGAGGAGGAGGAGGAGGAGGAAGGAGTTGAAGGGGAGGAGGAGGAGGAGAAGGAAGGAGTTGAAGGGGACGAGGAAGAAGAGGAGGAGGAAGGAGTTGAAGATGTGGCAGAAGACACCAAGGAGGAAGAGGAAGAAGAGGAAGCAGAGACAGAGGGCACCAAAGAGGAGGAAGAGGAGGCAGGAGGAGCCGAGGAGGAGGAAGAGGAGGGTGAAGGTGCTGAGGTGGAGGAGGAGGAGGACAAGGAGGAGGAGGCAGAGGGAGTTAAAGAGGAAGAGGAGGAAGAAGAGGAAGAGGAGGAGGCAGAAGCTGTTGAAGAGGAGAAAGAGGAAGAGGAGGAGGAGGATAAGGAGGAAGAGGAGGAGGCAGAAGCTGTTGAAGAGGAGAAAGAGGAAGAGGAGGAGGCAGAAGCTGCTGAAGAGGAAGAAAAGGAGGAAGATGGAGAGGGAGTTAAAGATGAGGCAGATTCAGAGGAGGAAGAGGAGGGAGCTGAAGCAGCTGCTGATGAGGAGGAGGATGAGGAAGAGGAGGAGGAGGTAGCTGCAGAGGTGAAGGATGATGAGGAGGAAGATGAGAAGGAGCCTGAAGCAGCTGCACCTGAGGTTGATGAAGATGATGATGAAGATGAAGTGAAAGTGGAAGCAGAAAAAGAGAAGGAAGAGGATGATGAGGAGGAAGAAAAGAAGGAAGAGGAACCTGTTGCAGCTGATGAAGATGATGATGTCTCTCCTGAACCCATCTCCACCTCTGAGGATGAAGAGTCGGACTCTGAGTCAGATGCACCTATTGACATCAAAGACAGCGACGAAGACCTACTTGATGAAGATGAGGAGAAAGACGAAGAGGAGGATGAGGAGGATAGTGACGCTGCTGCCTTGACTGACTCCTCAGACATTAGTGAATCTGCACTTCTGTCCAGTGAGGAGGAGGACGCTGAAGAGGATGAAGATGAGGCATCAGATAGTGAAGATGTCGCTGAGACCATTGAAGACCTGGACCTTGAGCTTCCTCCTCTTCCCGCTGCCAGCGATGAAGAGGAGGATGAGGATGATGATGATCTTAAACTTTCTGAAGAGGATGAACTTCCCCCTCAGCCTGCTGATAGTGATGAAGAGGAGGATGAAGATCTCAAGGATGATCTTCCTTCTTTGCCAGCTGATGACGATGATGATGAAATCCAGGCTGAGGAGGTCAAAGCTGATGATGATGATGATGATGACGAAGATATTGCTGAAGAGGTCAAAGCGGATGAAGATGATGCTGAAGACATTGCTGAAGAAGTCAAAGCTGATGATGATGATGACGATGATGAAGATATTGCTGAAAAGGTCAAAGCTGCTGAGGACACTGAGGATGATGATGATGATGATGATCTTGACCAATCAGACGAAGACATCTCTGTCGCCTCCTCTGAGCACTTCGCAGATGATGAAGATGATGAGGATGACCTTGACAGTGATGAGGTTGATGACACTGAGGTTGACAAACTTGATGAAGTCACGGAAGAAGATATCCATGGTGATGAAGATGATAAAGAGGATGATGATGAAAAGGAGGAGGAAGAGGAGGAAGATGATGAGATCCCTCCTCTTGAAAGCACTGACAGTGGAGTCTTAGGTGACGATGACGATGATGACGACGACGATGATGATGACGAAGACGATGCTTTGAAAACAGATGAAGAGTCTGCCACTGAGGAAGAAATAAGCACTGAGGTCTCAACCGATGAAGATGATCTTGATGACGAAGATGATGATGATGATGATGATGATGAAGACGTTGATACCAGCTCACTTGAGATCACTTTGGATGAAGACGAAGAAAAAGAGACTGAAGAAGCATTAATTGACACTGATGAAGATGAGGAGGAAGTCACATCAGAGTCTGTAGTCAGTGCTACTCCTGATGATGAGGATGATGAGGATGAAGATGACGATGATGAAGACAATGATGACGTCTTGCTGGCAGGTACAGAATGAAAAGAAATTCACAAACGCCTTCACTTTCAGCATCAAAGTCTTTCATCCAGCAGTGAAAACAACAGGGTTAAAAATATGAACAAATACACTGTGAGTCTGTTTTTAGTCACATTCATGTATTTTCTGTATTCAATCAAGTATTTCTTTAAATTTACTGACTAAGATCTGTCACTGGAGCTAAGAACAACCACAGAAACCATAAAATACAACATGCATGTAGACATATCCATATTGATATTACACATATCTTAGCATACTACACTGTTGCCCATAAAGCTGGACTAAAATAGTTTATAACTGGGTAAAATAATAATATATAATATAATAATAGACATAACAGTATGTAACCATTTCACCTATTCAATCCTATAATGGTAAACATATCATATTTAAATCATGTGTTTTGAAGCCCTCTACATCGTCAGTGTGATATTTTTTTTCTTGAAAAACCTGATGTATACAATTAGATACATACAATATACAGACGATCCACCAGGGGGAGGAATTCCTTCACCAGAGGCCTTTCCAGTGACACTACAAGATTAGGCATGCTTCCACTTCACTGGTCCCGGGACTTTTTGGGGGGAACGTACTTTTGATCAGGCCGTGAGTTGTCCTGGTCCTCTCAGTGTCGTGTTGCCATTACAATAATGGCCCTGTAAGAACGTTGTGATGACATCATCATATTGTGTCCGTTTCTGTATTAACGTCACGAACAGAAAGCTCCAAATCAAAGCAGCAGCAGAGGAGCAAATTACAACAAGACTGGACATGTACACGGACGGAGTTGGGATGTTTGTTGTGTTTGTGCTGTTGCTGTACACAGTAATGGTATCAGAGATCGTCCAGCAACTACTGTTTTAAAATTGAAGGTTGTTTGTCGCGATCTGCTAATGTCATTTGCGAAAACCAATCTGTGCGAGTTAGTCACGAGTACCGCCCAGCGACTCTACCGAGCTGTTCTCAAGTACCTACCCTCGAGCAGGTACTCCGTTGGTTCCTGACAACGGCCCTGTGGGTGGAGACACGCGCATACCGTGAAGTTCCTGCAAAACGGCCCAGAAGTTCTGATAGTGGAAACACACCTAATGTCATTAAAGAAGAAGGAAGCAGAACTTTGTCAATTTTGAAAAGGAATTGCCAGTTTGTTTTTGTTTGTTCCAAAAAAAAAAAAA
>JAQQZY010000017.1:11915397-11928367 GCA_030068375.1 Ostorhinchus rueppellii | reverse complement strand
ACATTTGTTTGGACAAATATAATGATAACAACAAAAATAGCTCATAGTAGTTTAATTTCAGAGCTGATGTCTATCCACTTTCCATGTTTTCTTGATAAAAACCAATATCACTTCAGTTTTTAATATCTATGGCATTGTACTGACAAAAACAGTGCTTTTAGATGTTCCATGTTTTCTTTTCTGCCTGTTTTAGTCACATGATACACACAGGAGTTAGTATTTGATTACATAATCATGGTTTTTGATGATTTTTGATGGTCTAATAATTTTTTTCTGTGATAAAACTTCATGTGCTTCACAGATTGATCGATCCAGAATCTCTGCTGCATCAACATGTACAGTATGTGTTATTATGTTGTGACATTATATCAGCTGGAAATCTCTGAAAACCTTTTATTTCAAAGTAAACTAATTATAATGTACAGTCACACACATGGAGGTGCAGATAACACAACAGTCACAGTGCATCACCATAGCAACCGGCTGCACTATGTGACGATGGGAGCATGAAGATGAATGTTACACATGAAAGTTATAAATGTATCAAAAAACTATCAAGATATAGTAGAAAATGAAAATGTGTGTCCCATTTGTCATGTTGTATGTATATTTTTTGTGGTGGTGGGGGTCCCGTGTTGCTCCCGCGAGGAGTTTGTCTGTCTGTCTGTCTATTTGTTAGCAACTTTACAGAAAAACTACTGGACGGATTTTCTTGAAATTTTCACCAGTGATAGAGAATCAGCCAAGGATGTTCCCATTAACTTTTGGTCATGATCCGGATAGCAGTTTTGTCGTTATGATGTCATAAACTTGGCGGAGGTTTGCGCTCACTGAGTGCTCTTGTAGTAATAGTAAAACATTTGGCTGCGAGAATAAAATATGCATCAATCCCATAAAAAGTTGACTCCTTGTTTGTGGTGTTAAACTATGAGAATAAATGCAGACAAAAAAAAACAAACAAACAAACAAAAAAACATATTCAGCTCCTGTCAACACCAAAACTTGTACTTTTCAGTCGTTTGTCTCAGTTACAAACTTTCCAACAAACTGACAAACCTTAAGGAGATGGCGATATAATAGCGAGTTTTAAATATTTTCATCAAGTTTTCCTTCTTTCCTTCTCAGCTTCAATAATAATTGATGTCTTTTTCATCAGTGAACTAGTTAAAAATAGCACCATTTAGACAACTAGCACTCCAACAGGTTTTCATCTCTATTACCACTTTCCATAATATTTTTTTTTTAACTTATCTTAAGAGGAACAGTAAAAAAAAAAAAAGTGTATATTGCAGAGCTGAAACTTTAATCCTTCGGTAACATTGTAATCCTCGAGGATTATGACAAGATGGGTTTGAATCCCGTCCTGCACATGGTCTCCCCTCTTGTGTTTGTGCTCAATAATCTTCTTAATGAGCGAATAAAGACATGTAAGAGGTAAAGTGCTTTTCACTCCAGAAGAAGAGAGCGGGAAACCGTATGAACACTAAACCCACCAGCGCTCAACAATGCAGTCTGAGGCACAAACAATAAGTCAGCACATTAAGAGGCAGACAACGGAGAGGGTCACACCGAGGACACCAGGCTCTATGTCTGCTACCGATCGGAATCACCGCTCACTGCAATTTATAGCCTGGGTTCATGGTTTCACTGTGCACAGCCACGACAGAAGCTGCTGGTTTTGCCCTTCTTGCAACAAAACAACTGTAGTTTCACTCATAAGGACGCAGTGAGACTTTTGTGTCAGTGCCCGTATGAATTTTTCTCTCTGTTTAACCTTTCATAAAAGATTTACCACTATACATTATAATATTATCCTCTAAATTTTGCATTTTTTTCCACTGAAAACTGATCTATTTCCTATGTTTAATTCACTGATCATGTAGATGTTCATAAAAACTCAGATTAAAGCCAAAGGTTAACATGTCAAATCAGAAAAAAACACAAGAAAAAGTGACTTAAAAGTACAATCTATCATGAACTGAACATAAACCCAGTGTATTGATTGCATATCATAACTTAACCCATAAAGAGCCAATGCTTCTTTTGTGGCAGTTTTTTCTCTCTATTTAACCTTTTTTAAACGCTTTATCACCATTTAGTGCAATATTATAATCGATATTTTGTATTTTTCAGTGGTAATTGTGTATTTTTCAATACTCAATAAATTGATCATGTAGATTTTTCTTTATGCAGAAGCTTTTTTTTTTTTTTCACAAATTCCAAGCTGCAGTGTTAACCGCTCGGTTGGAATTTGTCTGTTTTCTGACCTCTAACCCTATTGTTTCCTTTTTTCACTCTGTGAACAGGGAGTGCATTAAAGTGCAATCTGCCAGTACAACTGTATATGTACCCCAATGTATGTCCTGTTGTCTAAATGTAATCTTGGTCAGTTGTAACTGGAAACTGAATTGCCCCTCTGGGATAAATAAAGTTGTCTGAATCTGAAATTCTTCATTAAAGCTAAAGAGTAAATTCAATGGTTATTATATCAAAAACTGGATAAAGTGACTTTTTCAGCAAAATCTATCAATAACTGAACATAAACCCAGTGCGTCCAACCACTGTCATTGATCCAACTCCATGGGTTTTACTGGTGAATCAAAGTTGTAGAAGATGAAAGTGTTTCCATGGTAACTACAGAGCCTTTGAACATCCAAATGGGTCATATCTGATGATCATGAAAAGATGAAATGCTGTATTTTACAGAAATTATTTACATGTATTGATGGGATTAATGGATCAACAGATTTGATAAGTAAAAGCTTTAGGTCAACAGTGGATCTTTGGGTTTTTATGGGTTAAATGGCTAAAATTATAAAAGTAGATGTATCTGAAACATGTTTTAGGTTAAATTACAGTATAATGAATTTACAAGTCAAGAAAGACTCACAGGAACTATATCTGTAGACTTAAAAACTGTTCAGTTCATCTAAAGACTACTGAGTTCGTTCTTCATATTCTTGCATTTACTCCAGTATACTGATGCATCTTATATAAATACTATGAGTAAATTAGTCAGGCCACATGAACTGTGTCTGTAATAACTGTGCAACACAACAGAAAGTCAGTGATTATCCAGAGGTATATTTAATAAAAATGCACTTAAGGCTAATTACCATTAGCTCCCACTGTGTTGGACTATTTACATGATTAATGAAGATTCCTGCTGTGTACGCCTTAGTATCATGCATAAATAACAGGAAGCAATATGCATCAGGTATTTACTTAAAAATTAAATAATAAACCTGTAAAACTGAAGTTGATTTCATACAGAATATTCAAAGACTTTTAACCTTTACAGAGCAAACAGTACTTCTATTAAATAAAACAGACATTTGATATGTAATACTGACACGGACTATTGTTACTGATAAATTGCAAGATTTGCAAGAAAACAAGCAGAAAAAGATCCACACATTGTCTCGGTTCTTTGAAACTTATTGTGATGTCTTAGTCTTTACAACCCTCACCATTCATATAGGTCACCCAAAAATATACAGCATGTATTCATGTTCATATGAGCAGCAAGAGACTAGTTTTATGGTCATACACTACCTCATTTTGCACATTCATGGGAAAGAGTAGGAGTGTCCTGATTCTTAATGAGTCGTAGGGGAAGGGCTAAAGGGGAGGGGCCCTCGAAACAGAGATTTTTCAGGACCATACAACAAATATAGGGGCATGAGAGATGTCCAATAATTCTGTCTGAATGATTGACAAGATGGAGGTAAAAACAGCAAAAAAAAAAAAAAAGTCCAGCACTGTGAAGAAAGAAACACACCAATATATGTATTTTCTTCTTAAACAATGTAATCATTTGGTTGACTGTTGTTTCAATGTGTTATAGATCGCATTTCTGCAGTTTATGGTTGATGGTCGCAAAAATATACCCAAAACTGATGGAACACAGATTTTTACAGCTGATGACAATGTGGTGAATTATTTCGGAAATAAAGTTGTTGCATCTGTTTATAGTAGCATCAATGAGTGCTGATGACGGAACCGGTCTGGAAGGGTTGACTCATGTCATAGGGGAATGTTTCAACCCCTAGCCCTTGACGCCAAGTGGAAGGGCCAAAGGGTAGGGGTAAGGGTGAGGGTAAGGGTGACAGTAAGGGGAAGGGTGAGGGTAAAGGTGAGGGTTAGGGTAAAGGTAAGCGTGAGGGTAAACGTGAGGGTAAGGGTGAGGGTGAGGGTAAGGGTGACGGTAATTGTGAGGGTGAGGGTAAGGGTGATGGTAAGGGTGACAGTAAGGGTGACGGTAAGGGGAAGAGTGAGTGTAAAGGTAAGGGTGAGGGTAAAGGTGGGGGTAAGGGTGAGGGTAAAGGTAAGGGTGAGGGGAAGGGGAAGTGTGATGTAAGGGTAAGGGTGAGGGTAAAGGTGAGGGTAAGGGTAAAGGTAAGGGTGAGGGTAAAGGTGAGGGGAAGGGTGAGGGTGAGGGTAAGGGTGACGGTAAGGGGAAGGGTGATGGTAAGGGTGATGGTAAGGGTGACGGTAAGGGTGACGGTAAGATGAAGGGTGACGGTAAGGATGACGGTAAGGGGAAAGGTGATGGTAAGGGTGACGGTAAGAGGAAGGGTGATGGTAAGGGTGACGGTAAGGGTGACGGTAAGGGTGACAGTAAGGGGAAGGGTGATGGTAAAGGTAAGGGTGAGGGTACGGGGAAGGGTGACGGTAAGGGTGAGGGTGAAGGTAAAGGTAAGGGTGAGGGTAAGGGGAAGTGTGATGTAAGGGTAAGGGTGAGGGTAAAGGTGAGGGGAAGGGTGAGGGGAAGGGCCAATGGTACAAGTGCTGCTATACTAGTATCATGCGAACAGTAGTTTCGTGATGCGTTTGATGTGAGGTTTGATGTGGGGCAGCCTGAATACTTGACATCTGATGAGAGTATTGCACTGGTGACAGCAATACTGAGACGGTGCATCGTTCAGTGCCATTAAGTTCACGGAGAACACTGTATTAAAACACTTCAATTAATCTTGAGCTATAATTTCAAGGTTAACCTCAAAAATAGGAAGTACATTTCAGCTCTTCAGTTAATGGAGCGCCTGTTTCAGTGCAGCTTCACAGAGAAATGTAATTAATATACGCTACGTCCATGTAATTTACAAGGATAAAGCCTTTTAATTTAATAACTTTTCCTTCCCTCTAGTGCCACCAGGAGCAGACTTGTCCAGCGTGTGTAGTCTCATTACTTGTACAACTCTAAAAATAAAGCATCAGTCCGTTTCATGTCACTCAACAGTTGCTGTATGCATTGTGGGATGAAATGAACATTAAAGCCACCAGGGGCCTCCAGCAGGGATCCAGACTAACAGTGTTTCTTCTGCTATGATCTGCACAACAAACTGTGCCACAAAATTGGATCCCAAGGCATGTGACCTACATGCTATTTGTATTTGAATGCTCACAACGAACGAAGATGCCATAAAAAAAAAAAAAATCCATCACATTTTGACAGTTTGAGAAGCATTAACACGGAGGACGACAAAAACAGACAACCAAAGAAACCAAAAACAAAACTGTAAAAAGGCCGATTCAAGTAAGCAATTTAAACCCATGTTTGTTTATTGAGGATGAATAATGATGTGATGAATTCTATTATTCACAGTGAGTCAAGGTACGCTGGCTTGATTTGTCAGTTTTCGGCTGAAAGCAATTCCAGAAATTAGACTGTGACATGGTTTAGTATATTTTCTGAATGCTATTTACTTCATGTGACTCATGAGTCATGAATCTGATGATTTTACACATTTATGCACATTGTCACATTCAGACATTCAATCCTTTTTCATATAATATTAATAATAAACGTCTTCCTGCAAATGTAACTATGAAAACGGATGACGGAAGAACTTGTTGTCCAGAGGAGAAGTTCAGACACTTATATAAAACCAGAAATACTGATTCAACTTCTTCAATCAAAAGTGAAAAAGGACAGACTCTGACATGTACTCTGTCTATAAAAGTAAAAACTGGGCCTTTTATGGACAATTCTAAAGGTGGTTTCTGTGCAAAACAAAACACAGTTCATGCATTATTAATACAGTATATCAGTAGACTATTAGAACTTCACATAAAATGAAAAGTGGAAAAAAATACTGAAAATAATTAACATTAACTTTGCTCCAGTGTGCAGAATTCAAAACATTATAATGACTTTTCCCCATCCTCCAGTCCCTTGTTATGTTCTTTCTGTTGTCTGTATCTTGTTATGCTTGTCATGTTTACTTGGAATTTTTGTTCCGTCAGTTCAGGTTAAAATTAGCCCTGATGTTGCAACAGTGTGCAATGATGCAAAAACAATTCTGGATAATTCCCCCTCAAATGCAGTAAAACTAAAATGAAACTGAAAGGTGAGCAACGATAAAGCAGTGCATCCAACATAAATGCTCATGTAAAATAGAAACGCTTTGTGTATTTTCTTCTGATGTTATGTGTACTTATGTTAAAATGTTCAAAGGGATAAACTATGCAAAAAGAGTTTTAGGTTTGAGGTAAAAGTGTCTAATCCTTGTCAAATGAGTCCTAAATTTAAAAAAAAGCAACAAATGTCACTCAGGACTTCATAAAGAGATTATTATTTTATTCAAATCCATTTAAATTTACAAAAGATTATATAAAAAACACTGGAAGAGTCTCATATTTACGTTAAAAATCAAGCATAAATTAACAGAGATTATTTTGTTTCCTCATATTCTTTTTCTCCGAGACCTCATATTTTTTTTTAGATTTTTTTTCTCCAAAGTTTTTTATATTGCATTTTTTACAGTACAAGTGAATGCATGTAAAATTCAGCATATTTTTCTTTAGATTTTAATAGTTTTTCCTGTTGTTTTTTTTTTTTGCTGAATTAACATTATCCTGTTAACTGTTGCTTATGGTCTTTTGTTTATGAAAAAATTCAAGTGTACTTATTTATTATGCAAAAAAGACTGCAAAAAAAAAAAAACTCTAAAAGGATATTTCTTGCATCCTAATTCCTGCTGTTGTTTTTGCACACAGCTGTCAGTTCACGTTGGCGTCAGATAATCGAAGCCTGAACGGTGACAAATCTGTGGAAACACCGACAACAGCAGATATAAAGCAGTTGATGCACTCTGAACTAAAGCGAGGTACGTGTTCTGCGTTAACCAGCCGTCAAATCACATCAAACCTCCGTGCAGAAGGAAGGCAGGCCCTGCAGACGAGCGTGACTCGGCAGCTTTTAAACACTTACTGGTTTTCAGATTCATAAACACACAGAAATGACTCACTGAGGCTGCTTAACAATATCCACATCTCTGTTTGTGTGGGAGGGAATCAGTTCTACTATACACTGCAGAAAGTGAAAAAAAAAGGAATCTGTGCATCTTTAATACTTACATACTTAATTCCTCATAATAATTGCTAACCTTCATGATTATTCAGCTTGTTTTGCCAGAAATGCCAGAAAAAAAAAAATGACTGCAGAAAGCAGTTTCCATACTGTACACAGCTTAACATTGTTATTATTATAAAATGTTTACTCAAACAACACTAATTAGTGCATTTCTTAGGGACTATTTTAAGCAGCGGATTAACACATAATCAGTTCTTCTCACTTGTTTTCATAATTAACATCCTTCTGTCCAATAATCACATTTTCAAAACTCTAAACAAACCTGGGCCAAAAGTCATTCGATAAAACTATTCATATGTGATAATTATACTGGAACCTCACTTTAATAAAACAAAGGTATCCCACCAGGATCTATGTTAGTACCTAGTTTGTTCTGTTGGATAACGGAATACATGTGACTAAAATGCATTTGTATACGGATGTGTTATATTATTGCAAACATTTATAAAAACAGAACAAACAAGGCACTAAAACAGATCCATCTGGGACGCCTTTGTTTTATGTGTGTAGTAACTATCTGGTACAAAAAAAAAAAAAAATGTGTGTATGTGACTCTGAAAACTTTTGTCAAATGAGTGTCATGATATTTTTGTGTTAAAATGCAGGAAGTAAAACGAAAGCACTGTCAGGTATTTAAGTACGGGGGTAGATACTTTTAACCCCTTGATGCCGATTGTCGCAAATTTGCAACAAAGCAAACATGACCCCCTCCCCCACGCTCCAAACCACAACCAAAATACTATCTACTTGACAGAAAAAAAAAAACGCAAGTCAATATTTTTTACTCCAATTCTTACGTCTTTGCACTGGCTCCTTGTTCATTTTAGAATTGATTTTAAGATTTTATTGTTCGTTTTTAGAGAATTTTTGAACGGACTGGCCCCGCAGTATATCACAGACCTCATCCAAATATACACCCCAGCGTGCACACTGAGGTCTGAGGGCCAGCTCCAGCTCATGGTGCCTAAGATCAGACTAAAAAAACAGGGGGCGGGGCTTTCTCTGTGGGCGGCCTCAGACTCTGGAACGCCCTGCCCCCCCATGTCCAAACAGCACCCACTGTTGAGTGTTTTAAGTCTGGTCTTATGACCCACTGTTATTCTTTGGCTTTGGAGTTGTGTGGTCCTCTGTGTCTTTTATTTATTTATTTCATTATTTAATTTATTCATTTTTTAAATTTTATTAACTATTTGATTTTATTGTTTTATTTCGAGCCTTGTTGTAGTTTTATGTACTTATTGTTTTTAGTTTTTCTTTTAATTATTTTATTGTTTTAATGATGTGCAGCACTTTGGAAACGTTCTTGTTTAAATGTGAATAGAAGTCAAGTGGATTGGACTGGACTGAGATACTTCTGGGTGTGCGTGTGTTGATATTTGAAGATTTAGAAAAAAAATCTTAAAGAGGTGAACATTTTATGAGTAAAACACACAGAAGTTTGGTGTCTGAGTCAAAGCAAAGCATCTCTAGATCCATATACTGTCTTCAAACTTAAGGGATTTGTTGACAGAAAAATGTGGGCTGCTGTGATGATTACTGCATCATGACGATAATGAAATGAAATCTATTGTCCCGCTTTTATTTGTGAGTTTTGCATCTTATTTATCTGTCATATTGAATGAAGTCTTCTTACTTTGCTTTTTTCTTTGGCTTTCTGCGCAACATGATGAGCAGACGTTTGAGTGGAGCACACTGGGAATGACTCAGGGCTCAGCTAATAGCTCCTATCAATAATTCAGGCTCTAATCTGTGTCTGGAGAGCCGTCAGAAAAGTGTTATATATGGACTCGTCCCTGTGATGCACTGGGCTGATGCCTCAGTTTGAAAGAGGAGAAAGATTTTGCCCTTGCCAACAAACTACCTCAAGTTGGTGCTGACGCTGCAGAAAAAGAATGTTTAGAGAAGCTGTAGGAGGTGAAAAGTGTATGAAAACACTCTGCTCAAGTAACAAATATGATATTTACTGTGGTCCTGCCTAAGCTTAAGTGGAGAATGATGTCAGGGAGGCATTAAGTTGTTCACAGCGAGTCGAGTTTAAAAAAAACAAAAAAAAAAAAACATACAGCCTATAGGGGTTTGGGACACAGTGCAATTTATCATTAAGAACTACACTTCTATTTGTTTTTCTAAAAGCCATTAAAAACTTCCCCAGTCCTCAGTTAAATGAAACATTGTTGTATTAAACTATCTGGTAAAATACAGGCTCCTGGTTGATTGATTAGTTGGTTGTATGTATTAATGCAAATAAAATGTATTTAAACTAGAAAAGCACCAAACTAGAAAAGACCTCTGCCGAGGTAGTGTTTGTACTTTCGTCCACTAGATGGCACCGAATGTCCTCATATGCAAATCAGTACCACCATGCCCTATCTCGTAATGATAAAGAAACCTTTAGAAAAAATTCCTGGATCCAGACGGTGATCTGGATCGCCTCCAGAACTTAATCATCTCTTCCTTGACCCAGAGCGGACATATCCTGAAACTTTCATCAAAATCTATCCATAGCTTTTTGAGTTATGTTGCAAACAAACAAACAAACAAACAAACAAACAAACCCTGGCAAAAACATAACCTCCTTGGTGGGGTAACTATATGATAACAGATTAAGTGTCTAAAGTCGACATTTTGAACATTTTTATTTCTCTAATCTGAATATTTCTGGTTTCTTCACTCCTCTGACAGTGAACAAGACATTTCAGGAGCCATTTCATACAAAACAATCTAACACCTTCAGAAAATAATCACCAGATGTAGATCTGGGTCTCAGATCAATAGATGATCGATTGTAATTTGACATGTCATTTACTTTTTGTGGGAATTATAACCATTCCCATGTTTCCTACTCAGCAAACATTTGGTCTCAGTGGCTCATTTCTCAGAGTAATTACAGTATTTTATTGAGTATTGTGCTCAACAAAATAATTTGTGGCTTCATTTCAATGTGTTTATCGGAAAACTACAGCCTCTGTCTGTGATCAAGTGTTTGGATTTAGTTGGAATTGACTTGTGGACTATGTGACATGTTGTTTTGCTGTTCTTGGAGAAATAATTAGAAAGAATTATTGGAATTCTGCTCCATCTACCTAACTCTAATGTCCAGTGAGTCTCAGTCGAACTCAGTTTAGTTCAGGGGCCACTTACAGTCCAACATGATCTGAACTGGGCCGGACCAGGTAAGTAAGAACCTAAATATCCTGTCCAAACTCTAAAGTTTTCTCTATATTTTGATTTAAAAAATGTAAGATTACATTATGAAAATGTTTACATCTACAAACTATCCTTTAAAAAACCATAAAGCATGAAAAAAAGAAAAAAAGTGCAATTTTATCAGTTTTATGTCTCAGCTTCTCATTTCCACATGTAAAGTATGACACACAGATCACAATGAGTCTACAAAAACACAGAACATTTAATAACACACAGAATATTGGACAAATTATACTGACTTCTATTGAAATATTTCAGGTTGTTCATGTTTGTTCAGGTTATTCACATGATTTGTAAAAACATAGTTTGTAAATGTAAAGGTTTTTAAGTATAATTTTACTTTTTTGCACTAAAATAAAGACAAACTAAATCAAATATGTCTGTGTGTGGCCCCAGAACTACATGATACATATCTTCTGTATAATTTTTGTATTTCACAAATTCATCCCGCGGGCCAGATCGGACCCTTTGGTGGGCTGGATTTGGCCTCCGGGCCGCATGTTTGACACCTGTGACGTAGACTTTTTTCATTCCTAAACCTTCAGTGGGACATATTATGCCACTAAATGTAATTAATAACACTGCATCTGTATGAACATAATGTTGATATTGTCCCCAAAACAACAACAACCAACCAGAACCTGTGAACACTAGAGAAAACAAAGGAAAATGTATAGTTTTGTTATAACCTGGCAAAACTGTGATTGTTATGGATCATAATTTTGTGGCTTATTCCACCACAAAACACAATATAATTACGTTGTCAGTTCACCCGCAACTACAAAGTATTAACTGATGATACTGCAGAGACACATGACACAGATGTAATAATTACTGTTGTCATATATTCTGTTGCCAAGATATTAAATTACATATACTGTCACAGATTTCAGCCCTATCATATACATTATTGTATTTTTTTTATTGCGGTTTATGAAACTTAGTCGCATATAAGTTGTAATTGTTTTAGAAATGCAATATGTCTGTGATTTACACCCATTTCAGAACAACACATGGAGTTTTCAGAGAGAAATAATAAGATGTTAAAGGGCTCATATTTAGCTAAACCCACTTTTATTCGTGTTTGGTACTTTTATTTGCGTATTTGGACCCTAATAGTTCAAAAAGTTTGCATTTGAACCCTCCAGGTGCTGCAAAGCTATGTTTATATTCATTTGGGCAAAAATCTAGTGGATCTTTATGACCTGTTTTAATTCCTGCATAATTTGTTACATTTTATAACTAGTTACATCACGACATAAGGTCAAGACTTCTGGAAAACCTTTCTGCGAGTATCAGCAGTAGTGGTTGTAGTCCAGACTAAAAATTATGTCCAAACTTTGACCAGTTACCTAAAATGTTCAGTTGTTAGTTGTATTAATGAACCGTCGAGAGCCTGGAGGGGGCGGGGCATTTGTATTTAAAGGGACAGCGCTCAAAACCACCTTTCTGGTGTCATTACTCAGAAATAGTGTTGAAGATGGACCTGTGGAGTTTAAATCATGAAGAATTCAGACCTAAGCAGAGCATTTACAGTTTATGTAGACCACAGGGAAATGTTTTAAAATGCATAATTCCATTTAAAAAAGTAAAATATCACTCCTTTACGGCCGTGAGTATCAAGTGAGTTTAAAGTTCTGGAGATTTTTCATGATATAGAAGTTCAACAATCATCCCGTTTTTAATAAAGTGAAAGCTGCGTAGCAAGATCAGCCAAGAGGCAGCAGAGCAATTAAATATACTTTTTGTGGAGCTGATGATGGAAATGTCTGAGGTGTAAGCCGTCATGTTTCCTTGTCATGTCTCTGTTCAGTGTTTCACATGCAGATAAAGAAATTCAGTCTTTACTGCCTAAGAGATAGAATGACTAAACAAATGCATTAATGTCTGGAAAAGTTTCATACTTATAATCGATCATTCAGTAACATCATGTGACATCACGAGACATTGTCTTTCAACCATACTGGATGATCACCGGGGAGGTCAATGCATCAGAGATAGATCATTAGTGTCTCAGAAGAATTAAATTTGCATTAATATAGTCTTTAAGGATGCTTCAGTGTAGTAGTAGGAAAGAAATAATTACCAGCCTGGTCGGAGCCAATTTTGAGCCTTTCTATGATAACTGGTACTGACATTTTTAGATTTTTTTTTTCCTGATATGCAATGTAAAAAAAAAAGAAAATTCATTCGTTTAAAAATGTTCTGTTTTTTGACTCTGGTGCAGTTGCTTGTCTCTGTCTGTTGTCTCCACTCTCAGTAAAGATAAGATAACATTCTTGAGCCCAAAAACATCATAAAGATGATACATTCATTCATCTTCTGTACCCGCTTTATCCTCACTAGGGTCACGGGGGTCGCATGGAGCCTATCCCAGCTACTTAA
>JAQQZY010000017.1:11759458-11769762 GCA_030068375.1 Ostorhinchus rueppellii | reverse complement strand
GACACGGGGAGAACATGCAAACTCCACACAGAAAGGTCCCAAGGTCCCGCCCAGGAATCGAACCCAGGACCTTCTTGGTGTGAGGCACGAGAGGTAACCACTGAACCACCATGTCCTGTATGTCCTGTCCGGTATGCTTAATTATTTACTGTAAAATGTAAAAGTATAATTCTCAGAGTCTGGTTCAAGTTTTTGTATTCATAACTTAACCTTTTATAAAAACATATCTTTGAACAATTTTGTAAACATAAGCTTTTGTAAGACTGGAGTAAATGTGGCGCAGTGCAAAGAGCTAGAAACTATAGGAAAAGGTACTTTTTCTATCATAACATATAAAACCACACAAGAGGTTTACATAATTGTTTTCACATATTATGGTAACCCTGCTTATTTACTGCATAAATTTGGCTCAATTTCTTCAACATATAAATTTACTACATTTCCATTTACTACATTTGTGAGTTAATACAAGGTTTGCTAAGTGGATGCTTTTTGTTACGGTTTTAAATGTAACAGATTTTGAGGGTGTGTGCTGAAACCTGGAGGTTTAAATCACATGTTCATGGATATTCATTCATTTCATCAGTATAAACTTTAGTTGTACTTATTCTCTTCTCTTGAGGAAATGATTTAAAGAATAAGTTTGACTATAGATAGTCTTGGTAAATAAAAAAAAGCAACAGTAATAAGTAACAATTATCATTTCTAAATTATCAGACAGTAAAAAATCCAAATTTTCGTCTTTGCTGACTTTATTATGAAAAGCTGTGAACCGGAAGTTCCTGTGCGTTGACCTAGAATCGGTTTCCGTCGGTCTGATGATGGTGGGGGAAGAGTAAATTTGACACTGGAGGATTTTTATACTGACGGGGGAAAAACAACCACGACCAACCTCGTGAAAACGCGTTGCTTGAAGCATACGCAGTGATTGAGAGCTACTCGGTGAGTGTAAATTATGATGAACAGAGAAAAGGAGGTGCTAGTTAGCCGTTAGCCACCGTTTGTTCAGGTGTCAAATGTCTGCGACACCAGCGGCTGTAAACAAGAAGACAGCTTAAGCTAGCTGAGTGGAGCTGAATTCTCACTACTGGATTCTGTCCTGCTGATTTACTACTTTCCATAAATATGAGCACCAAAACCATAGTAAATATTGGAGTTTGTATCTGTTTAGTTCGCTGAAAACAGTCATTTATTTTAACATGGCTTTAAGGTTAGCTTCAGTATTAGCTCAATATGGCTCTGCCTCTGGGTAACATTTAGCTCAGGGTATTTATATACAATCTACCAAAACATTGATGTCTAAGGAGAAAAATATGCAATCAACCATATTTAGCTTCGAGGTTCCGTCTACAACCCTGCTGCAGGCAGGCATATCATTAGGTCTAACGTACCTATGCAATGTGCTAACACAGTAGTACTACTCCAGTATTACTACTACTACTACAAATGTTATTAATGTTGTACTAGTAGATCTAACAACGTAACAAGATTAAACAATATGATCTCAAACTTCTACTCGTACACACTGAAAATATCTCATTTATAGTAACGTTTGAAATTTGTTGTGTATTTTTTTTTCTATTTATCAATTTTGTCTTACTTTCAGTTTTAGTTTTAACTAGCACTGTAAGTATGTAAGTATCTTACGTTTTAAGGATTTTTTAATGATTGATAGGATTAGATCAGGGTACACATTCAGTTTGATGCCAAATAGTCCAGATTTATTTATTTGCTCATTTGGGTTTTGTCATTTTGATTTAAATGTTTTAGTCCACAGTAATTTGTTTTATAATAATGTAAAACATATCCAGCACCGTCAATTTGGTTTATTCTCAATGTAACTAATATTGGCTTGTTCTAGTTAAAACTATTTTATTATACCACCTTTTTAAAAGATCCATTACTAGTCGGCCTGTAATTTTCATTTAGATCTAGTATAATGAGGGAAGTTTGATTTATAGATATAAATGTAATTTACAAAGCTGTTGTTTATTTTTTATTCATAAAGGGCCCATATGGTCACTCTTGGTAATTTAAGGTAATTTGTCAACAACTTGCAAACTAGTAGTGAGTAATAGGTTGTATTTTTCTTGTTCATGCTTATTGTTATTTTCATTAATTTTTGATTGCAAGTTATTTTTAGTTTTGACTATTATCCCTAATACACAATACATATTCAAAAGAACTTAAACGTGCACCGTATATTTTATGCAGGTAAACACAGACCAAATTTACTCAAATCATGGATCAGGCCTATTAGCCCAGATAAAAAGCTTTAAAGTGGCTTTGGGTCGCTTTTGCTTCAGTGGCTTTGTGCTTAATGCAAAATACAGTGTTTAATGTCTAAATGGCTTAATGGTTGACTACCTTTGTGTTTAAAAAGACCACAAAATGAGATCCACATCACTCTCAGCAAAGATGTGTCAACTGAAGTAAGCAGAGTGAAAATTCTCATTGGTCTGATTCAGTCTGGTCAGTGCACCAGCACTTCCAGCAGATCTAGATGTCTGTACAATGGCAGCAGGATTTTGGACAGAATGGTGGAACTGACTTGTAGTTCATCATTTTTTCTTAAATTCTAAATAATTGGGTCAGCATACAAACAACTGGCTCATTTTAACGTTGTTAAGGAACACTTTTCTTAGGTGAAATTTGTATGTCTTTGGGTGAACAAGAAATATCGCAATATTATCGTTATCGCAATGCTGTATAGCCATATCGCGTATCACACGTTTTGCCAATATTGTGCAGCCCTATCTCCAGCAATGGTTCACTGCTACCTGAATATTACTGATCAATCAAGACCAGGCCAACCAGTTAGTTTGATGCATAGGGAGTCACCTCACCTCCAATTCAGGTGCTAGTGCTACTGTTCATAATGAGGAGGATTTTGGCAGTTATTGATGCTAAAAGGTGCTACACTTATTTTTACATTAAGCCATTGTAGAAGTTTGCCTTAGACATTTGGTAGTATTCCTTTTCTTGCTTGATTGGTGAATTTAACACTAATGAAAACACATTGAACTATTGCAGTAACAGAAGGCACTGCAAGTTTTCTATCCAACAACTGTGTAAAAAAACTTAGGTGGTGCAATTTTAAAAGCTTTCAGATATGACCCCAACAAGTTGTTAGCTGTCTTGATAATGGCAAGACTCACAAAATATCACCGTGTTGAATTATGTTGTCATAGGGACATGTGTCTGTGATTTGCAAACAGCTGACATATTATAGGCCTAAGAGTGTAGCATGTTAATCAGATTACTTTTAACAACGTTGTTTTAAAAAAAAAAAAAATCTATCATTTTGTCTCTGTGATCCATTATAGGCTGACTAAAATGAAGTAAAGATGTGATTGAAACATGGACTTAAATCATTAACTATTTAGGAATTAAAATCATCACAAATGTGGTACATGTGTTTTCAGATGCTCAAAACAAGTCCTGCCTTGATTACTTGACTGTGTTTTTAGACACTCAGGCAGCTTGTTGCATTCCTAAACATCTGTCTTCCTTTTTATTTGACATGTTAGATGTAACTGTGGCAGCTATTGACCATGAGTAACAGTCACCCTCTGCGTCCACTGGCCTCCGTTTCGGAGATCGACCACATCCACCTCCTGTCAGAGCAGCTGGGAGCCCTGGTGCTCGGTGAGGAGTACAGTGATGTCACCTTCATTGTGGAGGGGAAGCGTTTCCCGGCTCATCGGGTCATCCTGGCAGCACGCTGTCACTACTTCAGGTAGATTTAACTTAATTTACTCCACCTCGGAGGCTTCTAAATCCTGTATCAAATGAATTCAGATTGAGTCATATATTGAGTCATATACTTCAAATGGGAATCTGTAGTTTGACAGATGGTATGGATTGATAATGTTACTTACCTGAGTCTACCAGATGACTTTATTAATAGGTTGCATATAAAGATGGTTGTTAAAACATCTTGATTTTGCTCTGCTGCTTTGCTGCCATACAAGTCTTGAATCCCATCTCTTCCATGTTTGTCTGTGGTACTTTTATCAAACTGCTTCTCCAATAAATGTTTCCCAATTGTGATTTCTGTCTGTTTAGGTAGATTTTATTTGGTTAATTCATAATCAAGTCACATTTTCTGATTACATGATGGTAGGAAGCAGTGTGAAATAATTCATGTTCTTATAAATTCTCTGTGGTCTACAGTTTCCTACTGATTCTTTTAACAACATTTACAACCCACACAGGGAAAATGATCCAGCTTTGGTGTTTGTGTTGTAACTGATATCAATTCACCACCCCTTCCTGTCTTATTTAGGGCTTTGCTGTATGGTGGAATGAAAGAGTCCCAGCCCCAGGCCGAGGTGCGTCTGGAGGAGACGAGGGCTGAGGCCTTCTCCATGCTGCTGCACTACCTGTACACGGGCCGGGCCAGCCTCAGCTCTGCCCGGGAAGAGGTGCTGCTTGACTTCCTGGGCCTGGCTCATCGCTATGGTCTCCAGCCACTAGAGGACTCCACCTCTGAGTTTCTACGCACCATCCTGCACACCAATAATGTCTGCCTGGTGTTTGATGTGGCCAGTCTCTACTCTCTGAGCGCGCTCAGTGCTGCCTGCTGTGCCTATATGGACAGACATGCACCTGAAGTGTTGAATTCTGAAGGGTTCCTTATGCTCTCCAAGGTAAGATGTTGTCACTGGCCTTTTAGAGAATTCCTTTTTTTAACCAGTGTCTAAAAGGTAGTTTTTATCTCATAGGACAGGGGGCCCAGCAGATGAAATAAGATTCTCAAGGTAAATTAAATGTGAGCAGTAAAAATAACTAATATTTTTGATGTGTAAAATTAATAAGTAATTAATTGTCCCTTTAAGTCACATATACATTAATTTTAGTGAATTTCTTTGAGATAAAGCATTATGTCTAATAGAAACTAAAAGAAGAAGCCACTACAAAATTTGGGGCAAAGTGATTCAGAAATGTATATATCAGTTGTTACAAGTTCAAGCAAAACATTCCTGAAGTTGTGCTGAAGTACTTGGTATTAAATATGCTGAAATAGCAAATGTAATAGTACTTTTACAGGTTTGTATTGGATACCAGCTATTGTTGTCACCAAATATTCTATTATTCTAGGCCTTAAATGCTGTTCATAACGGCCTTTAACCCATCCCCTGCCTTCCACATCCCATAGATGAAGGCAGTGGAATGGGATCAAATTGACCCCAAGGACTGCACAAGAGTTAAAACGATGCAAATGAACATGTTGAGACCTGATGAAAACCTGTTAATTATTTAAGTCACCCTCATACTGAAGTATTGATCACACTTAAGGATTTTTACTTAAATGCTTGACTAATCTGAATGTCTCCGTATGTAGACGGCTCTGCTGACAGTGGTCACGCGGGACTCGTTTGCTGCCAGTGAAAAGGAGATCTTCCAGGCTCTGTGTCGCTGGTGCCGGCAGCACGGTGAGGGGGCTGAGACACAAGAAGTGATGTCAGCAGTGCGGCTGCCACTCATGACGCTGACGGAGATGCTGAATGTGGTGCGACCATCCGGCCTTCTGAGCCCAGATGACCTACTGGACGCCATTAAGACCCGCTCTGAGAGCCGCAACATGGATCTCAACTACCGGGGAATGCTCAGTCAGTGGTTTTTCACATCAGTATTAGTGATGTTACTCAGGTCTCATTACAGGGTGATGTCAGATTATATCATCTGTATTGTATTATGTAGTTTTACTCTTGGTATAATAAATAATCGATATAACCAACTGATATCAAAGAAATTAAGGTTGAGATTATATTGAGTATGCGTTAGACTCAATAATCCAGTCTGGTTTGCATCTTTATGTGCCGACTCTGACCTGGTCTTAGTTTTGAAGTCTTCTGCTTCCTCTTTGGTTTCAGTCCCAGAGGAGAACATTGCTACAATGAAGTACGGCGCTCAGGTAGTGAAAGGAGAGCTGAAGTCTGCGCTGCTGGACGGGGACACTCAGAACTATGACCTGGATCACGGTTTTTCCAGACATCCTATTGAAGAGGACGGTCGGGCCGGGATCCAGGTGAAACTAGGACAGCCATCCATCATCAACCATGTCCGCCTGCTGCTGTGGGACAGGGACAGCCGGTAAGACATGTCTGACAAAACAAAAAGTAGCCAAGTAGTGCTTGGAACTTACTTGTAGACCTACATGTAGCCTCTTCTGATACTGCGTTTGCACCTGTCAGCAACACAAATTCCTCATACTGTAAAAAGGCTCTTTACTGTACATGACTGGTTCTATTTGTTTACATAATACAGTCATGGAAAAAATTATTAGACCATCAAAAGTCAGCAAAAACCATGGCTATGCAATCAAGCACTGATTTCTGTGTGTATTCTGTGAGTAAAACAGACAGGGAAGAAAACATGGAATGTCTAAAAGCACTGTTTTTGTCAGTACAATGCCATCGGTATTAATTTAAGAACTGAAGTGATTTTGGTTTTTATCAAGAAAACATGGAAAATGGATAGATATCAGCTCTGAAATTAAACTCTTATGAGCTATTTTTGTTGTTATCATTATATTTGTCCAAACAAATGTACCTTTAGTTGTACCAGGCATTAAAATGAACAAGAAATTGAAGAAAACAAGGATGGTCTAATATTTTTTTTCCTGCAGCTGTATGTTGTGAATGGTAGAAGTAGACTTCAAATGTGATGTCACTAAAATCTGTTCTTCATATATGGCCCTTTTCATATCTAGACATTGATGCATATCAGATGCACATTTTACATTGTAATGCATTTATCTCATTTATATCCCTAAATTTCTCCTGTTCCAACTTTTTCCAATGTAATTATGTTGGAGCCTGAATGTGAGGAGTATATTTATATTTACAAATAAAATGGAGATGACTTTACAAAACATGATTTTTTTTTTTTTCTTCATGACATTGCATATGAAAAAGAAGTTTCATTAAATTTTAATATCGTGCACTTTCATTTTTAGTTTAGATTTTCCCTACTGTCCCATCATTTCTTGTTTTGGGATGTATTAACTTACAAAAAAAAAGGTTGAAAAGGTAGCAAAACAGAGGATGTGATAGATGCATCAAGGAGGTGTTTTATAATTGCTGATCAGTAAAACATTTTCTGTCATTTGTTAAAGAATCTTTTCTGTCTATGATGATCTGAACGGTCATTCTTGATCATCTCAGGTCTTACTCGTACTACATCGAGGTGTCTATGGATGAGCTGGACTGGGTGCGTGTTGTGGACCATTCAAAATACCTCTGTCGCTCCTGGCAGAATCTGTACTTTACACCTCGGGTTTGCAGGTAAACCAGGTTAAAATGTTTGACCCACAGCTCATTTACTTCTACTGGTTGACTGTTTTGTTTTTTTTGTTTTTTTGTCTGTTCATTTATTAGAAAACCAGGCTTCTGAACAAGAAACACACTCTTGTTTGGCCTCTTGCATAGCTCTGTATATTTTGATGTTCTTTGGCTTTGGTTTTGGTGGTTTGACAAGTCAAAACAAATCTAATTTGATCTCTGTATTTTTTCTAACACGATTATCATGCCTCTTCTCTTTGCCATAACTTGCCTAAATCTGGCATACACACCAGTTAGTGTGTTTTGAGGTTGGTTGGTGCTTGTAGTTTGTTTGGACTCCACTCTCAGTGGTTTCAAACCATAGTGTTTTTGTGCGCTCTGAGTTTAGATGAAGTCAAGCTTGTCTTAGTCCTGTGTGTGTGTTTATTTATTTATTTCAGTAGGAAAGACTACCTCAGCGTGGATGTTTGGTTTTCTTCTGTCAGATCTGGTGTTGCTTTTTGTGTTTTAGATACGTTCGCATTGTGGGAACACACAATACTGTCAACAAGGTCTTCCACCTCGTGGCTTTTGAATGCATGTTCACCAACCGCCCATATACCCTGGACAATGGACTTGTGGGTAGGTTATAAGAGCAAACACAGATTTTACTGCATAGTTAATATGTAGAGGTTATATTTGTGATTCTTTTAAGGATAAGAAGTCTAAGGTTTGTCTTGAAGCTGAACTGATTCTCCCCAAATGATTCTGTAGTGAGAGGGGAATTATAGACATCATCTAAATGTTACTAACTGGAGTCAGAAATTTTAGAAAATGATTAAAAACTATTTGACCCCATTCTGCTGCCTTCGTCTATGGGATGTGGATGTGGAAGGCCGCACAAGGGTTAAATCAATAATTAATCTGTACTCCTGCTAATGTTTCTGATTCAGAAATGTAAGATTTTCCAACTAGGCAAACAAAATAAATGAATACTAAAACCAGGGTGTAACCCAGCTTCCAATGTTTCCAGTGCCCAGTGAGAATGTTGCCACTATCGCATCGTGTGCCAGTGTCGTCGAGGGTGTGAGCCGCAGCAGAAATGCCTTGCTCAATGGCGACACCCGCAACTATGACTGGGATTCTGGATACACCTGCCACCAGCTGGGCTCTGGGGCCATTGTCATCCAGCTGGCTCAGCCTTACTCCATTGGATCATTGAGGTAAACCGTTATGTCATTTATATCAGTCAGAATACCTCAGATTTCAAACAGGTCTAGACTGGAAAAAGAGTGGTTGTTCCAGCAAAAGTTACCAACACTGAACTGGGTTTAGTTTAGAAAAGCACTAATGCCAATAGAATAATGATAAATACAGTCATGGGTTGCGTAGTCATACACAGAACAGGACGGTGGACAGTTAATGTACTTCTTCCTTTGTGTATGCAGGCTGCTGCTCTGGGACTGTGATGAACGCTCTTACAGTTACTACATTGAAGTTTCCACCAATCAGCAACAGTGGACAAAGGTGGTTGACCGCACCAGGGTGGCATGCCGGTGAGAATCCTGTTTTAACTTTTTGTCATTTATGTTAATGTGGCTTATCTGCCTGCTAACAAACACGTATAACTCACTCGGCCATGCTACATCATTGTAGTTTTTCAGTTGCACAATGCACAGCTTTGAAAATATAAGTCAGAAATTTGGTAGAATATGCATGAAGTTACTACTTTACAAATGTAATAAACTGAATTTGGAAAAAGTATAACTATGATATTATTCTCACTTATATGTAACATAACATCAAAGCTAGTTTAAAAGACGTTTGATCATTTAAGGGAAATAGGAGTTGATCGTTGTTTTTTCCCCAAAGCTGACTCATAATCTTTTTTAAGTTTTCACATAATGTGCAAAAATACTAATCATCAAATGTTTGGATGTTTCTTCCCACTGTTTTTTGCAGATCATGGCAGACCTTAAAGTTTGATAAGCAGCCTGCTTCTTTCATCCGTATCGTGGGAACTCACAACACTGCTAATGAGGTGAAAACCCCACACTTTCACCGTTCATCACACCACATACTTTTTAAAAATGTGTTATTGTGCTGATGACAGAGCTATTTTCTTCAACACCTTTTCAATGCTTTCTTTTTTTTTTTTTGTTCTTTTGGTATTTCTTGATAGTTTGTGTCAAAAGTTAAACTCTTTTGGAGCAGTTTCCAAGTAAAGCAGACTACCCTTCCTTGAACAGAATTTTTTTGGGTTGCAGGATAGGATGTGATTATTAGTCATTTCATTTTAATATTACATTCAAACTAAAGTTTAGCTCCAACTATATATCGTGATTTTAGTTCATTGGAAGAAATATGTCACTTCATCTCTGTGTAACTTTCAAGGATAAGTGGAAACGCATTTCAGCTGTAGTTACAAACAAAATACATATGAGGCTAAAATGTTCATATGGTCACAAGTTAAAAACAAGCAAACATGTAATGCTAAGAGCTGGAGTGTTTAATTTGTATCAGAAAATGAAAATAAAATGAATAGACTGTCTGTCCATGTGGTAGAGCACAAAACATTGTCCAAATGAAGCAAAATATTGCATTATAAGGAGTGGTTTATGATACAATGGAGCATAGTATTAAAAACACACTTTTTTCAGTCATCACATGTTATATGTTAGCATTCCTCGAAGCTTTGTTGATATATCAGTGGTAGTTTGCAGATAATAGTTATTTAATCAACTAAAATAGGGAGCTGCTGATGTGTGTAGTGTTGAGTCTTATTAAGAATCTAATGAGGAAAACTCTGTATTCTGTCCTGAAGTTTCCAAGACAGTGACAATGCAGAAATAAATTATGCAGTATGCATATACCCAAAATTCTAAACAAGATTTCATACAGGTAATGTAAGTCAGTACATAAGAAATGCCTGTTTCATACTGGGAAGTGTGGCAGAGTGTGAAAAGGATACAGTTGAATCAGAATCAAAATTATGTGTTGTAGTTGCTCCATTCATGTATGTATGTCTCATATATA
>JAQQZY010000017.1:11739026-11759333 GCA_030068375.1 Ostorhinchus rueppellii | reverse complement strand
ATATATATATATATATATATATATATATATATATATATATATATATATATATATACATACATACATACACACTTTTTCCACATTTTGTTATATTACAGCCTTATTCTGAAATGGATTAAATTTATTTTTTCTCTCATCAATCTACACACAATATCCCATAAAGACAAAGTGGAAAAGGTTTTTTTTAGAAATTTTTGCAATTATATTAAAAATAAATAACTGAAACATCACATGTGCACAAGTATTCAATATACTCTCCAGATCTGTCTGGTTAGATGGGGAGTGTTGCTGCACAGCTATTTTCAGGTCTTTGAACAGATGTTCAGTGGGGTTCCAGTCTGGGCTCTGGCTGAGCCACTCAAGGACATTCACAGACTTGTCCTGAAGCCACTCTTTCGTTATCTTGGCTGTGTGCTTTGGGTTGTTGTCCTGTTGCAAGGTGAACCTTTGCACTAATCTGAGGTCCTGAGCTGTCTGAAGCAGGTTTTCATTTCAGAGACAGTCTCCCAATTCCTGCTGCTGAAAAACATCACCACAGAATGATGCTGCCACCACCATGTTTCACCATAGGGTTGGTGTTAGCCAGGCGATGAGCCATGCCTGGTTTCCTCCAGACATGATGCTTGGTATTCAGGGCAAATAGTTCAATCTTGGGTTCATCAGACCAGAGAATCTTGTTTCTTGTGGTCTGAGAATCTTTTAAGTGTCTTTTGTCAAAGTCCAAGTGGGCTGTCATGTGCCTTTTACTGAGGAGAGGCTTCCGTCTGGACACTCTACCAGTTCAATTGTATTTACCACAGGTGGACTCCAGTCAAGTTATAGAAACATCTCAAGTTGTCAACATGACAACAAAGTATAACAGACATACAGAGGCTGGGTCAGTTGTTCACTAAACCCAAAAGAATATGTATGTCTATGTAGAAAGGAAATGTAAAAGACAGTATGTAGAGTGCAGTAAACAGTATGTGCAGTTAGAATGCGATTTGTGTACAAATAAAATACCAACTGTGTAGTATACAAGTATCTGTATATTCTGTGGTGGACAGTAGATGTGTAGTTTATAGCTCTGACTTCGAGCCTCTGCGTGTCTCCTCAGGTTTTCCACTGCGTTCACTTCGAGTGTCCAGCACAGCTCGACATTGAGGTGAACGAAGGCAGCCCTGGAGTGGACCCCTCCGATTCTGGGTCGGCCCCCCAGCAGCCAAGACCCCAGCGGCCGTCACGCACTCACAGCCTGCTGCCCTCCCAGCCCTCTTCCTCCTCATCCTCCTCCTCCCAGTCCCATCATTAAGGATCCTTCACTCCCCCCTTTCTAAAGGTGTTGAGATGGAAGGGAGATCTCAGAATGCCATTTTGCACAGCCGTCATCATCCAGACTGCACTGCTACAACGCTGCTAAAGGCGATCGTCTCATTGTCATAGCTCATGGTCCTTCTGTCATAAGTGCAACATTAGAGACTGGTTTATCTGTAGCAGCCACATTTAGGGCTCCAGTCTTCCCTGTTTTGAAACAGACAGTTACCTATTAAAAATAATTATTCATACAGTTTTGTGAAGGTACTTTTTAGCTACTAATACTCAAGTTTAATCCCTTCAATGTCATCAAGATGTCCAAAGATGAGGCATATTGTGGTGATACTGTACCACCAAAGAGCAGTAAGACCAGGGTGGGGGGATTGCTATCTGAATTTTACGAGTTAATATTTCCAAAACAGAAGGATTTTATCTGAAAACAAGCTATTTTTCTAAGAAATGGTGTTAAAATGACTACTCACTTTTCATACCATCAAGCTAATAGAAGTAGAAGTATTTTTCAAAGTTTGGAATCAAGTTCTTAAAATGTTTGCCAAAGCTGTGGAGCTAATGTGCTCTGCAGCATACATATGCAAAAAGCACTTAAACCAGTTATGCATTTGCATATTATGTACTAGCTATTGAATATTTGTTGACGGGCTTTTACACCTGAAACCAAAATCAAATGGTCTTCATCCGGTGTGGCGTTTTGATAGCTGAAAACAATACCTCAAGGCAAATTTTGGTTAAATTAAGTGATTTGATTTTGCATTTAAGTACTTGCATAACTTAGCACCGTAGTCTGTATTTGCAGTCTATGGTTAGCACAAACTATTGGGGAAATCAATTAGGTCATAACCATCTGGACTATGGGGTTCGGACCAAATTGTGAATGCACTAGTGCAACTAGCAAGAACGTTTATACACGAGTAGCTGCTGTTGGCACTTTATATTACTCAAGTCTACAGACATACAGGTTACAGCTTGGGTTTTCTGACTGAAGTATAGTCCTGCAGTGCTAGATTAGGTAACTGTTAAATTAATGTAAACACATCTTGCTTCCAGATGTGTCAGGTTTTAGCTGACTTTTGTGTGTTTTTGAGTTATTTTTAAATTAAGCTGCCAGTGCTGTGGTTCTCCGTTTATTTTTATGTCCTGATGTTGCACTTTTGAGTTGTTCGTCTTTAAAATGTCTTTATTTAAATGCCCTAAATTTCTACCTACCCTTGGTGGCCCACTGGTGTTCCTATAAGCCTTCTTTAGTCATCCCTGTATGTTTTAGAAGATTACATATTAGTTGGATAAAGTCTTCCTTAATAACAGACTAGAAACAGCATAGGGCTTTGTTCAGGTTACATTGTGATGTAGAAAACACACTCCCCATCTCCTATTTAACTTTATGTAAATGTGTAGGGTTTCTTAATGTACAGTATGTTAGGTTTGATGTGTGATTGCATTTCACTGCCTCTTGTTCAATACATTGCCTGTCAAAAATGTGATTTTTGGAAACAGCCGACGTTGTTCAATGTCCTTCATCACTGTGAGGGTTCTCACCCATCTGCTTGTCTGAATCTCTGCTGTTTCAACACAGTGGAGGTCTCAGATACAAGCACAACAGTGATGTCTCTTCTTTTAGTCCTCAGATCTTCTGTTACAGCCCAACAGTGGTGAATTATCAGTGTATTCATCATGCTGTAGGCACTGAAGCCCTGCCAGGAGACAATTTTAATGTAATGAAACATTTACAAGTGCTCACATCATGGGTCTCATTGTATTATTTTTTTTTTTTACTGGTGGTGGTGATATTGGTGTCTGACCTAACACAGAGGAGTTGCATAAGAGCTGAGCAAATGGGTTTACCTATTAAATGAATTTCATTGTACAATTTGAGCATCATTCCATAGTTCTGTTTTCAATATACTCACTGTTATTTGTTCTCTACAAGAACTAAAGCTATGTCCCGAGCAATTTAAGATGCAGGTTTTTAACCCTTTTTTAGTATTAAGTACTGGAAATATGGGACATACTGTGACAAAAGTACACAGTAGTTACAAAATAATTGTCTGTAACAGTTGCATTATTAAATTAAACGTACTAACCAAACTGTCAGTGGTTACAAAGGGGTTATATTTGGATATTGTCTCTTCTCAAAAGTTTAGAAGTAAAATATAGAGGCCAGTCATGCCCAGACAGATGTCCTCAGACAAAAACACCCTGGAAGTTAAACATTTAACTCCTGAAATAAGAAAAAAATTCCAGTTGAGTACATTTTTATTACAGAGGAGCAACAGTATTAGTGTGTATTGTTGATTTGAACAGACTTCTTAGCTTTATTGCCTGCTTAAAATTTATTAGAAAATTAAACATGTATTTAAATGTAACATTATTTAAAGAACTTGTATATTTTTATTTTACTTGTGAAATTTTCAACAGGGTACATGGTGGCCTGGTCACTGGTTACACAATATCAAGAGTAACTTTCAGAGCAATAACTGTTATCTATCAAGTGGTTCAGATCCATAATGGTAAAGTTTTGGATATGGTACAATAGTGAGTGACTCGTGCTCTTTATTTGAATCTGATTTAAGGCTATACATGGAAAAAAACAAACAAACATGACATAATTTCTGTCCTCTCATTACTGACCAACATATACTATAATACTACTAAAATTACTGGAAACATGAATGCGTTTAAGGGTGGCATCATTTTAATACACATTAAGATACAAAACGAGTCCTCCTGTTTTGTAAGATAATCAAAGTTATATTACTGACATATTACTTTTTTTTTCTTTACATCAGCTCCCAGTTACCTTCATCTCGATAATATCCGGTCAGCAAAGTGGAACCACAATCTGAAAATATCATCGTTATATATTATTGAGTGTAACCCCTAACCTTTGTTTGATCAACCCGATAACGCTGTTCACTTCGCCAAACACAAATGTCTTTCTGAGTTGAAGTCATCACTGTAATCAGTAAAACGGATTACACTGGAGCCACCGATCAAAGCAAAGCAATCCCTCACACAGCTTTTCTCTCCTTCTCCGCCTTTTTTTTACTCATAATGGTCGACTTTATTGTTGTCCACTGTTTTCTGTCGTGTAATATTGCTGCACATCTCTCTGTTTGTGGTACTATTTTGCTTTATTTTCGTTGAGCAATATTGACATTTCTGGTTTGATGGACGCGTTTCCGGCCCAGCATACTTTGTACCAGCGACGTGTGAATAGGGGTGGTCCTGACTGTAAAAGGGGGAAGGCCTGACTCAATCTATTTATTTTTTGTTTTCTCGTACCCTCCCACGTATTTAACGTCGACATTATTGTGTTTTACCCATCGGGGGGAACAGCCAGTGGTTTTTCTAAGGCGTTTAGGTTCGAGTAAAATACCCCGACGCCCCCCTCTTTTCGCTCGTCGGTCGGAACGTCCGAACGTCCAGCTGATTGCTTTGAGTGCCGTTCAATTATTCCAGTTCAAACTGAGCCGTTTTGTTTGACTTAACGGAAGCGTTTTTTGGGGCCGAAACGGGTCGACTTCGCCACATTTTTTCACCATCTTGTGGACTTTAAAAAGAAGAGCAGCTTTATCTTTTTGTCTAAGTTGACTGATCGGTTTTCCTCATTGAACGACCAGGCCCCGGACTCATCCCCAGCCTCGCGTTTTCTTATCGGTTTTTGTTGGAAGTCATGGGAGACACTAGTGAACGAAGCAAACCTCCGAGTCTACCTCCCCGGTGTCCCTGCGGATTTTGGGGGTGAGTGTTAAACCTATTATCAACTAGATTAAACCCGCTATCTAAAACTGAAAGGTAAATCCGGATGAAATATGCTCAACGGGTTCAACTAGTCCAAACCCATTGTTGTTGTTCTGTTGTGCAGGCCGAGGGTGGGGGGTTGGGAAGTTAGCTAATAAATAAACCTACTAGCTTAAAAACTAGCCACATTCCCACTCTTGTGAAGTGTATAAACGTCCTTTTCGTCGTTTTAATCGCCGGGGGTTATTTTTAGTCGTATAATATCGTGTTTTAAAGCATTTTGGTGATCCAGGAGGTGACGTACCCGAGATAGAAAATGATTTATTGCCAGCAGGTTCCTTTTAAACCTGCCATGTTTTCTTCAATCACCTCGAAGAGAGGCAGCGATACAACGACAAATGCCGTTATTCCCGTTAAATCTGAAAAGTTAGCAGAGCTGATAAGCGTGCTTCTCAGCTATTTTACACCCGTTTTGCATTGTGTCTTGTCAAGTAGTGGATGTGTGTTGCATACCGGATGTGATTCACTGATGGCTCCTGTGTTACCCCATTGGAAAAATGACTTCACCTAACCTTAGATATAATACGGTATAAAAGTGACCGGCTGCTGATCTGTATAGGAATGTAAACCAGCTGAAAATAAGGGGAAAATAAAATCAAAGCTACACATATTGTCATCTCATTACTGACCACTATAGATCTACATTCTAATATTCACATTCCAGTTGATATTAATGCTTCATGTGGTGGGATTATAATATTATTATTATTATTATTATTATTATTATTATTATTATTATTAATAAATGAATGAAGATATATAAGGATCCTCCTGTTATTTGGCATAATCAATAGTAAACATTATCATATGACTTCTTCTTTGGTTATCTACACCCTTCCCCCAGCCCTAACCTCCAGTTGCCTTCATTTTGTAAGCAAACTGAAACCAGTAGCCCACCTGTCAATGTCAGGTGACACATGGCTGCATTGTGTGTTTACAGCCATGTTTGTCCGGCCTGGGGCCACTTGCTGTCCTCTCCCTCACTGAAAACACAAGGCTTCTTAAAAATCTGTCAAGTAAGGTTACATTTATCATTTTCAGATGTTAGCTATTGTTGAAGGTCTTTGAAAGTCAGCCATTTATCTAGATTTCTAGTCACACTGGATACACACTGTTTTCTGTGGTTAATGTTAGTTTAAGGTGCAGTCTGTTTGTTACATATTAAGTTGTTACCTTTTGATTTGGCACATTTTCAGTGTTTTCCATTGGTCCACAATGTTTGCTCAGAGTATGCAGGTTTCGTTTCTAATCAAAGTCTACGCCAGGTGACATGAGTAGTTCCTCCCCCTTTGGTGAACTAGTGCTGATCAGTTGAATTACCAAGTGTGACTGGTAACCTGAGCATGTTTGACACACTGAAGGAGAATGTATTTTCAATATTTTACCCCTGGGAAGTAAACTGTGAACAATTGTGGACATTTAAATGCTGAAATATTAACAGTAGTATGTCACTGGAAAAAGCCAGGAGCTGATTACGTGGCCCATATCACCCTTGAATCACATCAAAGTCATAAATACTTAAATGAATAAACTGGGATCACTGAAGAAAGGCAATGCCTGCACAGTTGGTGCAAACAACAAAAACTGTTTTATTAATGATGTTTCAATCCTCGGGTCAGAAGTTTTTTTTTTTTTTTTTGTTTGTTTGTTTGTTTTTTTGTTTTTTTTTTTAAATTGGAATGGCACTAAATCAGTCTCAAAGTAATTAATCAAAGTGCCATATTGAAATCATAAAAATATAGACTGCTTGATTTTCATAGGTTTTTGAGCTGTTATTTAAAGGTCCATTGCCATTATTGGAGCCAAGGTCTGCTACAGGTTTGTAAAACTTATCAACCCCGGCTTAAGACTGATGCACCGTCTTATAAACAATGGCTTTCAATCATAGATTATATACTTGTCATGGAACATCTTGAATATAAACTAAAGTTACAAGAAAATCTCTTTATGGAAAACTGGGGAAAATGGCTGACATTCAAGGACAATGTATCTATTAATGGACCTTAGAATATTCTGACACAAACACGGGCTTTTCTTTTCATTTGTTTGTTCTTTTGTTTCTTTTCCTGTGTCTTGAAAACCATCGTTGTAGATTTGTAACTTAACTTTCTTCAAATATATCATTTAGGCTAAGTGAGAATTGGGCAGTCATGGGTTTCTCTACTGTGTCAACATTATCCTGTTACTGCAGTTTTAGTGACATTTCTTGCATTAATGGATGGATGGATGGAGGTTTTCAACAATCTAATCATAGATCAATTTTAGCCAAATTCTAAACAAATGTTGACTCATTTAACTATCTACGTGATTATTTGATGCAAACGATTCCTACAGAGCAGATTATCAAAAGTTTACACTGCTCTCCTCAAACCCATTGAGACTTCAGGATCAAGTTTCTTTGATATGGGTGGTTACAGGAGGGATTTTTATTAGGCTGTTATTCCAATTGTTAGTGCAGGATTAGTGTCTATTGAAATGCAGATGGAGGAGTTCTTCTTCTTTGCTGAACCAGTGCCAGACAGTTGACTTACCTGGTGAGTTTGGTAACCTGAATATGTTCTGACATGCAGGAGGAGTATGTATGAGTATGTATCCTGTATATATCCTTAATATGTCTGTCTTAAAATATAAACTTGAGGTAGCCTGCTTCAGCTGTTGTACAAGCTTTACACAAGCACCAAGAATAATTCATTTGTATTATTTTGCATTTCAAATGTGACTCGGAAAATTACAGTTGTATGTGTTTGCTGAAATGCAGCTCAGGTATTATTGAATTTGGATTAAATTTAACCAAAAAGACCTAAAGCACAAATATTGTTAAATTGAATGGTTTAAGTTGAAGGAGGGAATGCAGTGGTTTACAGGGGGAAGTCAAGGAAAGGTTAACATGTGGTCAATAAAATGAAATGGCAGTAATCTACACCAAACTTATATTTTTGGGTTAGTAAATACCTTTATTTTCAGGAAAATGTATTGTGAAATGAGGGGGGGGGGGATTTTTTTTTAGGTGTTTCATGAGTGTGAATGTTTGGAAAGTGTCAAAGTTTTCTGCCATCATTTTGGGTTCATTTTATAAACCCTGATAAACAAAATTTATTCCAAATATATTAATAATTGACTGTTATATTATTTATGTCATATTCTAGACACACAGTGTTTAAAATTAATGAATGTATATATCTATGCAAAATTCATTTGAATATAATAGTGTTATTTGTATGTTGCAAATATTAGATTTAAAAAATGTGTATGATATTGATAATTGGAATAAAAAATGTTTAATTTGACATTTACTTTTGTTGTCCATCTATGGCCTTTTTAACTTTGTCCATCCCTGACGCTGCCATTTGTCCAAATTCTTGCTATTTAGGTGTCATAAAATATTTTTTTTCCTCTGACTAATTACTAGGTTGTAAAATAAAAGGTTTAAGGTATACACTGGATACATTTTAGGATGAAAATGTCATAGGAAGTTCACTTTTGAGAACTTTGTAATTCTTGCAAAAAATAGATGTTTTGTCCATCCGTGATGCAGTAGTTTTTGATCTTTTTCATGTAAAAATATTTAAAAGTAAATTTTACCACTTGAGTATGTTTAAGATGGCATTTAGACTTTTCAATTATGTGTAATATTTGTCTTAAACTTGTCTGGTTCAGAAGTTATGAATCACAGTGAGCTATCCATTCATGACAGCTCTGACTTCGCCCTACAGCAGAAAATGTTGAAGTTAAAAATTGGTATTGGAGGAGCTGAAATGGCTGAATGTTTCAGTCATTGCACAATTAGTAGTAATTAGTAAAAATTATGACCATGTGGATATAATATGTCACTGCTGTAGCCATAACCGGTGTGTTAATAACCGATGAATTACAGTGCTTGAATATAGGCTTTTTTAAATGTAAGGATTTCATCAGGTTTCTCTTAAAGTGACTTAAAGTTTAAATTATTTTGTTAAAGGTATTATTGAGGTTGGCGTAATAATATAAATAATGGAAATATTTTTACTTGCAGCCCCTCTTGGCTTCTCTTACAGCTTTCAAGGTTAATGGTTTGTTTTCTGTTTTGTCTTATCTGTGTTTGGTTTTTCACTTTTCCTGCTGTTATCTGAAGAGTCAGCCATGTTACTCGCACCTTAAAAACATATTGGGCTCAGGTAGATGAATGGTTTTTCTGTTTTAATATTCAAACAGTTACTTTTTGACTTATACAGCATTGAGCAATAAGGTAGAAGAAGTAATAGTTAAATGCAATAAAGTCTGTCTCACCAACTTTTAATTTCCACAAGAAGCGATGCATCCTGTTACACACAAACTATCTTTAAGAAGTACGCTTCCTTATAGGAGTTCCTTAAATTCATGCTGCCATGGCTTCACTTCTCTACATTGTGGGTCATTTGTTTTACTGTGGCTAGGCTAGCAAGTCTCAAAGTCTGTCTTCCTAGGGATTCCTTCGAGTCAGTTTGCACTAAAAGTGTTCTGTTAATTCACTTTAACATGCAGAACCTTATGTTAAGTGTTTTGATGCCGTTGTAAAGTCGTGACGCCACAAAACACTGGAATTCTGTTGAGCTGCAAATGCCTGAGAGTGAATGTCCGATTGTGCAGGGAGTCTGGTCTGGTTTCAGAAATGTCCCAGTTTACGTGGCAACAAGTCAAGTGTTCTGCTCATTTTGCAAATTGTTATCTTTACTGTTTACTCATTTGAGTGTTAAAAGGTGCAGTGTGTGAGATTTAAGAGGGTGTAATGGCCAAAATGTAATATTATTTCCATGATTATCTTTACTTCACCCGCATAATCACTTGAAAATGAATTCTTTTTCTGTTACCTCAGAATGAACTGTTTGTATCTGCATAGGGAGCAGGTTGCCTCCATGGGGATTGCCATGTTTCTAGCTCATAAGGATGCCTCTTCCTCCTCCTTTTTTCTGGTTCATAGCAGGTGATATCCAGCCTTTAGGTGTATTCCTGTCGTCTATGTAGAGTTATTATCCCTTATCTGACAACCCTAGAACACACAAAACAAACACTGGCTTTAACAAGACACTAAACAGGAGCATTTTTTTGGAGCCACTAAAGGGGAAGGTGAGGCATGGCGGTATTCACATGGTTGTTTGACAAAGTTTGCAACTGTGCGTAATGTTAAGCAAATTGTACAATTATGTTGTAATAATAGATTTATAATAATTTCACTATTCCACATTTGTAGCATCTCCGTTGCCATATTAATAAACATCTTTACTGCTTCAGTGCTGCTCCTTCTACCTCATCAGTGTCCTCCATTCTCTGCATAATCTACCACATTAACAATATAAACTAAGTGTTTTTCCAGTGTGTGAGAACATCATTGTGCAGTGTGAGAGTTGGGAGCTTTGTGTTAAATACAAGAAGAAATTGAGTGGAACCAAAATAAGCACAGGCCAGTTTCTGACATGTAACACACGTACACTGTGTGTAGACTGAAACAGACTTGTATAGAGCACCTGCTGGCTGGATAACCTTAGTTGCTGATACTGATGTCATATTTGTCTTGGAAATGACATTTGTTTTTCAAAAGACAAGAAATGTTAAAGGGTGAGGTGAAGGGCGTCACAGATGGACGGCCCACTACTTATGGCCTCATAACTTTTGAACTTGACCAGTTAAGACAAATATTACTCATAATTGGGAAGGTCTAAACTGCCATTTAAACATTCAAAGGGCAAAATTTAGTTTTGAATATTTTTCTATGAAAAAGATTTAAAAAAAAAAAAAAAAACTACTGCATCACAGATGGATGAAAATTAACATCTATTTTTTGCAAGAATTGCAATTTTCTCAAAAGGGAAGTTTCTGACATTTTCTATTTTACAACCTTTTAATTGGTTAGAGGAGAAAAATATTTTATCATACCTAATGGCAAGAGTTTTGAAAAATTGCAGTGTCATGGATGGACAAAACCAAAATCATCACGGATGAACAGCAAAAGTAAATATCAAATGAAACTTTTTTTTTTTTAATTTCAATTGGCAATATCATTTACTTAAAAAAAACAGTTTTTACAAGATACAAATAATATTGACATTATATTCAAATGAATTTTGCATAGATATAGGCATTTGTTAATTTGAAACACTGTTTAGAATACGACATAATATGATAGTCAAATATCAAAGTGTTTAGAACAAATGTATTTATCAGAGTTAATAAAATGAACCCAGAATGATGGCAGAAAACTTTGACACTTTCCAAACATTCACACTAATAAAACTCCTCGGGAAAAAAAAATTTTTTTTGGCAAATTCTTTCTCATTTCAAAACACATTTTCCTGAAAATACAGTAATTACCTACCCAGAAATATAAGTTTGGTGTAGATTATTGTAATTTGATTTTTTTTTTTTTTTTTTTTTTTTTTTTGGAACCAGATGTTAATCTTCCCTTAACCTTCCCATAAAGTTACCTGAGTTAATACTAGATATCAGTTGTGTCTTTAGACAAATTTCCTGGGCTCACTGTAATCACGTAGCCTTTTGTGTAGTTAACAAGTAAATAACAAACAAATGACAGTACCATTTCATAAACATCAAACACTCCAATGTTAACGTTAACGCTACGTTAACTTCATTGAGTTGGGTTGAGGTCTCTGGTGCAGCTGCAGCCCTCTTTAGGTCATAAGCTGCTGGTTCAGAGTGTGACTCCTCTGTACTTTTTGTTATGACAGTTAAAGAGGCGTATAACATCAGCAGTGACGTATGTGGTTTGAAACATAAAACATGTAGTTAATTTAATTTTCATCACTGTTCATTGCAATGTTAGCTGCACATCCCACATTAGCCCTAAAAGCTTTCATTGTTCCACGCTTAAGGGTAAAACTATGACGGGCTGCCATGTGATGGTGAAGGAGCTCTCATTTATTTCTATTAATACGTAGAATGTGCATGAATCCGGAGTCAATAGAAGGATGATGGTGGAGACAAAAACAAGCTGTCATAAAAATGTTTCAGGCAGTTGTACTTGATTAACGTTTACAGTATAAAGGAACAAGTGCCAGAACTAAGTGGCTCGAATAGCTGGTGTGAAATAAATCTGGCCTATCCATGTCACATACAGTTGGTGCTTGTTGTCTCAGCAAATGTCCACCAGAGAACTAATGCACTGACAGTTCTGTGGCCAAAAGGCACAGACTGCAAAAGCACTCCAGCAGTCAGAGGCAGCTGAATATTCACTGCACACTGTATCTAAACACAGCCTGCTTGTGGAGTGGGGTGTTATCTTGGCTTGAGAGGAAACACAGACAGGCGATCACTTGGTGCTCTACTCACTCTCATGTACACAGTTTGGGAGCCAGAAGATTAAATCTACTTAATATTACATTTTATTGTTTGGTTTTGTGATGCACGTTGTCGCATTTTTATTGTGCAAAACACTTCCTCGGGAACTGTCATATTTATACACCTAAGCAATTTGCTGAGTCAACATATTTGGAGCTAAACGTCTTCATTTGCATCGAACAACTGACAAGATGGCGAGAAATCATGACTGTTTCATGATTCATGGCTGTTGAGCTGAAGACAAATGGAGTAACCATATGCCAGGTCACAACCCAGGAAGATGCCAAATTCACTCCTCTCCAAAAAAAAAAAAAGGAAAAATAATTGTATTGCATTAAAAGCTCATGAGAATTTTTGGTCCCATTCATATTATTCCATAACTCATAGCAGTTTTCAACTTAAGATAATTTTAGAAGTCAAAAAAAGTCATAGGCCTATTGTTTTTTTCCTCTGAAGTTTGGTTGAAACTTTGACCGAAAATAGTCGAAGCCAGATAAGTAAAGACAGAACATTAACTGTTATTTTTATTTTAACTGTCTTTCAACTACAGCTGACGATGGGTGGTTTAAGTCGACTACAGGGGGAAAAGTAGATTGTAAATGACGTTGCTTTTTTTAAAATAAAAATTCAGACTCTCTCACTGTAATAAACATTTTATTAGTATAATTTCCCCCAAGGACCAATTTGATCCATTTCATCAAATGTACATTTTATAAGTAAAAAATATGCATCATAAAACACCACAATGTATTATAAACGGTGTAGTATTTCAAACAGCAGTTTATTGGGTAAACCTGTACAACCCTTTAATAAATCAACAAATATCAGTTTGGGTTTTAGTCATTTATTTGAGATTACCTAACTGTTTACATTAGGGCTGCACAATATATCGCAAAAAATGTCAGTATCAAGATAAGTGTGCAATATTCATATCAGAAGGATGTGCTAGAATTGATATTTTATTTGTATTAACTTTCTGTTTTCCACATCATGGGGTACCAGAATTATTTTTTTTTTCTATCCCTCTAATATACTAGTTTTTCAGCCAAAAAAAAAAAAAAAAACATAAGAGAAAAAAGCATCTAGGAGCTGGTTTTGCTTTGCTACTGGGGCCTGTATGTCTAGAAAGAACATGTAAATCCAACCAGATCGAACAGAACAGATTATGTATTTATTTGGTTATTGTTTTCCTAATGTTTACACCAACCCAGCTGAAAATTCCTTCCAACCAGGATTCTTATTGAGGTGGTTACATGGGGTATTTGCACTATTATTCCAAGTATTAGTGGAGTAGTGGGGTCTGTGTAAACACATTTTGAGGTTGTGGGCAACAGCATTGTCCTGGTTTGCGTCTAATACTAATACAATAGACAAACAATAAAAGCAGACTTAAAATTGTATACACTAGTGTCATGTTAGCATTGCTGAAAGATGACGATTTACAGTGTCTGTCTTTGTGCGCTAAGCCGTCTCCTCCTTGGTGGGGGTAGAACCCTCTCTGTAGTCCTGTTTTACAGCATTAGTCACATAGCTTCTGTAGGAACAATGATCTGAAAACCCTACGGACTTCCAGCTTTTCTACACTATTGATGGCGCTCACCGCTGACAGAAATGCTCAGCCTTATGCATTGTGACGGTCTGAACATTAAAGAGAAGTCCAGAAGGCGGGAGGCAGACATGTCATACCTGTGGAAAAGGTGAAATGAGGGGAACGTGACAGAGAAACACACTCTATGAAATGTTAAATGTCACTTTTTAAGGTCCTGAGGAAGAGGTTTCTGGACAGTCCTATCAGTCTGAGGCGTCACAGGTCATGATGCGCTTCTGTTCTCCACTGTCGCCCTGTGCTCGGTTTGATGTGACAAAATAAAAAGCACAAAAAAAAAAAAAAATACAGAGGAAACCTTAGGAGAGATTATGAAAGACAGTGTCTGATGTAACTGACATCTGAGATGCTGAAAAAGGGCCAGTGTCTTCCTATTGGAGGAAGTACTGTGTCAAATGTAGACTGGTTTCATGATGTGTCACAGATTTATACTTTCCGCACCTACAGGCTTAAGAGTTTACATTTAGTTTGGGATTTTCATGGTAGTTTTTAATTTTATTGCACCAATGCTTTGAAATAAAACATCAGTAACATGAATTCTGTTTTTTATTTTTTTGCTTAGGTCCAGCAAGACGATGAACCTCTGCTCCAAATGTTTTGCTGGTAAGTTTGTCTTTGCTTTGGTGGGAATTTGTTACATTTATTTGACGTGAATTTTGATGATCATGGATGCATTTAATGTGAAATTCTGTTGATACAGATGCTTAAAATAGGTTTTTGGGCAAATTTTTTTTTTTCTCCGCTAAACTGTTATTTATCATTATAAGTTGTCGTCCCATTTCTTGCGTGGCCCAGAGCAAAAGGACACTGTTTGCATACTGGCATGAGACAAAAGTAGTAAATGTGCTACGCTATGAAGTCTGTTTAAATTTAGTTCTTCACTGGTGAATCACTATCACCATATGGTCCTCACAGCTTGAAGGATTTTTTTCCCAGTTGTCAGAGTTTGTCTGGAGATGATTTTACATAGGTGACTGCTCTTTGAAAACCCGATCTCCCAGGTGCTTATTTATGTCTTCTCCTCAGAGAAAGTCAGTTTCTCTGCTACCTCTTAATTTATATTAAACTATAAACTGAACAAAACTCTGTTGCATACCATCAAATATGTACCACTTTGTCTCACACAGATCATTTTATACTTTTTAATAAATTCCTCTTGTCTATGATGTGCTTTTTAAGAACTGTGTCGTCTTGTGTGCTTCTTTTTATGAAGTTGCTTGTTGTCAGGCAGATACCTTCTGTCTGTCAACTTGAGACACAGCTAGCAGTAGCTTCATGCTAGGTCTGCCAGCTGATTTTAGTTAGGAATGCTAACAATGCTTAGAGGTCATTTTAGGAAAAGTAGAAGACTAGAACAGGGCCTCTCTCCTAAATATTGCCCAGCAATGGGAGATAAATGGTGTTTAAAGGTGAAATTCTAGGGGGAAATGACTTTGTTAGATGTAAATATGTGCTCTCATACAGCATAAGCATGTTGTTCATGCAAATTAGCTATGGACTTGCACAGTCTTATTATTTTTCTAAGTAAACTTTGTTTGCCTGCAATTTATCAAGTGTCTGACAAACAAAAATGGCCAATTAAAGTCTGAAAATGTCACAGTATGCATTAAGTTTTCTGAGTGACTTCCCAGTCTGCTTTGGGTGGATGGGTTTGAGGGCGCACGGCAGCCCTGTCGGTGGCCATGGCAACCAGTGAGTATGGCAGACATCGAGGACCTAAGGGCCCGGCTTTGAGTCTAGCATCACAGACAGCAGCAAACGCTTAGAATAGACTCAATCCACATGAGTACGGAGGCTGAGCAGAAGTGGGTTAGCCCACATGTGGAGGAGAAACTAAAATCTGGACTGACCTCTCTCACCCTCCCTGGAGGGGAAAGAGTAAAGACAATATCCCCGTCGATCAATAATGTCTGAGATTATTATACTGAGAGTCCTCAAGTGCAGCTCAGTCATCAGAGGTGATCATGTCCTTCTGTGTGGGTACAGTTGACTTTGTCATATGGTGATGCGGAGCAGGAAAACTTCTCAACTGAATCTTTAGAGCTTTAAGTTTTATAATATGAGACTTGAGGGAATCGTTCGACAAGTAAATCTGATGTTTTCATTACATGTCAACTCATCCAGATTTCCAAACTTTCCTAAGTCCACGTCACGGATTCTCGAGGTAAACTGGGATATAGCAGAACCTTAAAGCTTCACTCCAAATGTTGTAGTCCAGAATTTCAGAAGTGTGTTCCTCAGACCTAATGTTAAGCACTTACTTTTTCACTGTATTGGTTTAAAATTTATCCTGGACATCCCACAAAACCCATGGATCATTTATGACATGTATTCATGTTGAAGATTCTGAAATGAGAATAATACATATGAGCTGTTTTTGTCACATGAAAAACACTCAAGTTGTAGAAAATAAATACATAAATGATGGAGTAATACAACATTAACATAATTCATTAAAGAAAACGGGTCAAGAACCACACTGGCACTTACCGTATAGACCAGGGGTCACTAACTCCGGTCCTCAAGAGCTACTATCCTGCATGTTTTAGCGGTTTCCCTCTTCCAGCACACCTGACGGTCATTATCAGGCCTCTACAAAATGACAGGCTCATCATTTCACTCAGGCGAGTTGGAAGAGGAATACGTCTCATGCAGGATAGTAGCCCTCTGGGACCAGGGTTGGTGACCCCTGGTGTAGACCACCTAGATGAAAGTGTGTACCTACTAGTAAAAATGTGGGTATTTTCAGATCTTCAGTCAGTTAAACAGGGCAGTGGCATTATATGTATTTAAATGGAGGACAAAATATCCTCTGTAGACATGTTGCATTAAATATATTTGTTGAAATCTACTGGAGGTGGTCTTATTTAAATGAAAGATTTTTGCTTTGGGTAACGAATGATTTACTTTCATTAATCTTACTCTGGCATCAGCTCTTGAAAGAAATACATGTTGTAAATAATTTTAAATTTAACCCAATCCAGTGGAAGGAAATGAGCATTAGGGGATGTGCACTAATTGTTCAGTTTTTGCTCTGATGGTTAAAATTGAGGGAAAAAAATGTCCAATGAAATTAATATAATTTTTCACTTTTTTTTCTTGATTCTATGACCTGAAGTAGGGGGTCATTGATACTATATAATTTATGATGAGGAAATCATTCATTTTCTAAACCACCATATTGAAATAATCCTTTGCAAAAAAAAAAGGAAAAAAAAATCTGAATATGCTCAGAATAGAAACGGCAGCAAAGAAACAGCAATTTTCACATTTCATCGAATATTTAAAGCAGCAAATTATTCCTTGAATGATTATTTGAAAGCATTTTCAAGGATGAAATGAATAGATTCTACAAATTACAGCCACACAACCTTCATACCGTCACGGAGCGTCTAAATCTGATCAGTTTCAGACTCTGAAGCGTCACACAGTCTAATAAAATCCATTTATTTGACACGAATGTGGAACAGTGGCTCCCGATTCCTTGTTTTGTAAACGCTCACAACCACGTCTCCACACTGGTTATTACAGGCGTAGTGACAGGAGGTTTGTGGTGTGCAGCCATGTTTCCATGTGCATTTCATAAGCAAAACCATAACTCCAGACTGGAGCGTTTTGCCTCCGTTTCTGTGTTGTCCCTGCATTCTCCTCCTCCCTCTCTGTCTGGATCTATCTATTCCCCTGTCCTATTTTTACACCTCTTACTGTCCTTGACCACAGACATCCAGAAGAAGCAGCCGGGGGAGGACTGCACCTCCAAGCCTATCCAAAGTACTGGAAGTAGCCAATCACCTGTTTTCAGTAGTGAGACAAGCAGTAGCAGTAGCCAATCCCTATCGTCTTCGCCACCCACTAGCTCCGAGCAGCCGTCAACCGAAGAGCCCTCGCCCACGTTTTCCAGCACGAGGGAAGGTAAGACGGCAGGTTTCACATCGCAGCACTTTATCACGATATCCACTCAAAGCCAGAAAAACATATGATCCTATAAGAAATGTCCCAAAAAATCCAAGAACACAGAACTGACAAAACCATAACAACCTCTGCCCCTTCTGCTCGTAAAGAAGGGACAGTCTATTCTATTTTGTCTCGAAACCCAGCGGGAAAGTACAGAGACGGATGGAGCGCGACAAATATATCCAATAAGGTTCTGACTGCGTCGACTGGCAGAGTGATGAACCTTTCAGCTACGAGGAAGCATAATTTAATATGAAGCACATTTCAGGACTTCTTTGCGCTGCAATTCACCAGACGAATGCCGAGATCCAGACTACACGAGCATTATTTCTTTCATCCATCACTAAACGTTTGATGCTTTTATAGTTTTGCATCAGAACTTAAATGTCTGAGTGATGATGAACTATGGCGGAAGCTCCTCCTCAGAGGCAAACTGACCAAAACTATTGCAACGTTGCATATAAGATGAATATGAGAGTATACAGGAGCGATATAATGTCGGGAATAAAACAAATGCTAACCCAAAAGAGAGCCAGGAAAGTTTTAAGCCAAACAGCTTATACACACCTGATCAAAATTTTAAGACCAGTTGAAAAATTGCATGAATTTACATTTTGTGGTGTTGAATCTTAAGAAGGTTCCAAATAGTTTCAGAACGCAAGAAGCCGCCATGACACTGTGAATATTTTACAGAAAATAACATTGAATCCACATTTTTGCGCAGATTTTGGCTTTTCAAGGCTGAGGCTGTAAACTTTTGATCTGCTGATGAACAGCTTATTTTAGTTTATTTGTTATTTTCAATAAGTTGCTTAATTTTTTATTTGTTTTTTTTGTCTCGCTCCCTTTTCTTCTTTTTGTGTATTTTGAAAGTCTACTTGGAACCTTCATAATAAAGTGCAAAATGTAAATTCATGCAATTTTTCAACTGGTCTTAAAGTTAGAATCAGGTGTGTGTGTGTATATGAATTAAATTTTTTATTGATTAGTATGTAAAGGGTTTTTTTTTTTTTTTTTTTTTTTTTAAAAAGGAGGAAGGTAACGATATGGTTTGAGAATGACTTTACTCGGGACTTATGTCAAACTTGCTTTTCACTTAGAGGTGGATTAACTGTTTAGTTCTGATTGTTATCATCAAGATTAAACGATGTAAGAAGGATGTCTAGAGCACGGGTGTGAAGCTCATTTTAGTTGAAGGGCCAAATACAGCCCAACATACAAGTACATACTGGTTTGTCGGAATTGAATAACCTGAACAAATATGAACAACCAGCAACTTCTTCAGAAAAATAAGTGCAATTTTAACAATATTATGCTTCAACTACATTTCTACGTCTACATTACAGATCACAGTGGATCTACAAAGGCATATGTAACTATACTGTTCATTTTTATTTGGCATTTCTGTACATATTTTTGTCCAAATGGAACCATCCTTGTTCACTGAGATCAGTATCATTACATGACTTATTTATGTTGTGTATTGTACATCTCAGCTAGATTGTATCCATCTCATGCCTTGTCATGTTCCTTCTGTAGGCTCGTCGTGCACAGAAACAGCTCAAGGCACACTCTGCACACCCACAAAACGTCCACGGGAATCAGGTACAGTGAGCAGCCAGTAGTGTGTGTGTGTGTGTGTGGCCTGCCCCACTTTAAGTGCAAACTCTCATCAGCACTTCTTGTTTTTTATTCTTCAGCCTCAGGCCCAGAGAGTGAGGCGACGCCAGAGAAGAGGCCACGGACAGACGAGAAGGAGGGAAGTAGCGAGGAGGTCCGCGTGACGCCCAAGCAGAAAAACCGTCGGCGCTGCTATCGCTGCCAAACCAAACTAGAGCTGGTGCAGCAGGAGCTGGGCTCATGCCGCTGCGGTCAGTACCAGCGCATCGGTGTCGCTTTGTTGACCAAACACGCCACACACACTCCCATCTGCATCTACTTCCACTGACTCTGCCCCCCTGCTGTGGCTGAAAGTGTGTCAGGCAACAAAATCAGCCACTGTTGTCAAAAAAGTACATACACATACTTAAATACTGCTAACCCGTTATAAACACAGAAGTACATTTGACCACATAGATAAACAATGCATATACTTCAAACAGCATGATACATGTGAATGTTTTTCACTTCTTCAGTGTCTAGACGGTGACAGATATGAGTTAAACTAGATACTGACTGGAGTCATCTTAAACGTTGTACTTGAGCTTGTACTGTGAGTATTATTTTGTGCAGTTTTTATTGTGGTTTTTATGTACAGTGATGCTCAAAATAATAGCAGTGTCTTCAAAAAGGTGAGTAAATGCCAAAGTTATTCAAATAAATTGTAC
>JAQQZY010000017.1:11709162-11728483 GCA_030068375.1 Ostorhinchus rueppellii | reverse complement strand
ACAAACCTGTCGTATCTTTATAAATGGGTGAACTTATACATTTTTAAGTTGCCCAATACTTATTTTCCCCACTGTATATAGTTACATCTGGCCCTTTCAGTTCAGCCATTATGATGATGTGGCCCTTGGTGAAAAAGAGTTTGACACCCCTGATCTAAAACAACTGTAAGTGGAAGACAGAATGAAACTTTACCAGACATTTAGTCTCTATAATGTATTTTATTATGGACAGAGGCAGAAAAGTCAGGTTCAGATTACTGCACAAAGTGAGAATTAGTAAGCTTTTTTTTCTTCTTTTTTTTTTTTTTTTTATCAATTACTAGAAATTCCAGGTGACCCCATGTGAGGTTCTGACCCCAGGGTTGACAAACACTGCCTTAATCCAATCCATCCCCTCTAACTCTTAACAGTTTTGTTCCCTTTATATCCTTTTCTGCTTTTCCTTCTTCCCATTCATGAACTTCCTCTTCTCAGTCTCTTCTCCTCTGATTTTTCTTTCTTCTCCACAATGTTTATGGCTAAATATATTCACCTGAATGCAACAAAGAACCCCATTTTGATATTCATTATTATGTTTATTAAATTTGACTGAAACCCCTTTAAGGTAAAGAAAAAATACTCAACTGAACAATTAAACTGAATTAATTCTTGATGCATTGAAAGTTGAAATTATATAATAACATAATTAATAAAAATAAGAATATATGCAATAAATTATTGAAATCATAGGCTGTCCTGCTATTCTGCTTTCTTTTTTGTATGTTTATGACTTAAAAGAGGAGCTAAAATGTTATGTAGGTCAGTTAAAGGGTATGAGGAAGGTTGTCAAATGCTACTTGTGTGAAGTCACTTAAAAGAAAATAAGATCATTATCAGACAGTTTACACCTCATTCTATGTGACAGAGTTGAAAAGTAGTCTGTAAGATTTATGGTTTAAAAGGAGAAAATAGTCGGAGCAGTTCCTCTGTCAATGACCACGACCCTGACAACCCGAGTGGAATCAAGTGGGAAAAGTGTCACGACGTTTGGTTTATGACCATATAAACACACTGGTTATAATGTGACAGTTCTGCTCTGCTAAGGGCTGTACAGCCCCAAGTTTTTACACTTTATACTATTGTATTGCATTTTTGTCTTTTGTAAAAGTTAGAAAAATATGTTTAATCATCATCTGGGTGTTTAGGAGAGAGAAATGTTAAAAATGAGAGATAATATGACAACTTTTGTGTCGCAATGTACTGTCACCTTTACTTTTCGTCCACTTTTTGGCAGCTTTAGATACTTTACAGGTGCAGTTTTATTTATTTATTTATTTATTTTCTCCTCACTAACACTATGTACCATGCATGACTGCAATTAATTGCTCCTTAAATAAGTTGTCTTTGATTTGCTACAAAAAAAAAACATCCTCACAAAGCTGAAAACACATTTTATCTCGACTATTCTTATGACTATTTGTAATCTTGCCGTCCTTGCTATCCACACTCAAAAATCCAAACACTGCTGCCTGTTATCCACTATTTTATTTTCACGTCTGACTACTTCATTTCAAACAGATCATGGTCATTCTTAAATAAAGAAATAATAATAAGATAATTCCACAAAAAAAACCCAGCAGAGTCTTGGAACCATTACTCTGGTCTACAAGTAAAATGCTTCCAGAATAAAAGTAGTGACATTTTACCATGTGTGAGTTGCCGATATAGAAAAATCAAGTCAAAATCAAAATGTTGCTTAGCTAAAGTTTCCAAGATATAGTCTGGGGTCAAAATGTGAAATTCGAGAATAAATGAGAGAATGGGTTTGACTCCAAAGGAATATTTGTCTCAGAGCTATCAGATCTACTTAAAAACACTGTCTGCACATTACAATGCATTCACTTTACAGGTTCTATCAAGTGGAAGATTTAGAGATCGATAGTATAAACGTACATAAACCAGTGTATATGTGTAATAACACTTTATCATGTACCTTGAAAACATCAGCAAACCAACACTTTTGTCATTTGTTTCCCAATTAAATGTATTAAAATACTTAACATTTAGCACATTTAATCTCTGAAGCAGATCATTTCTAAAAATAAAAAAAAATTGTAGACTAGTGTTATCTAAAAAAGGTCAAGAAGATTTTAAAGAACCAAAAACCAGAGGTGGCAAAAGTACTCACATTTTGTACTTAAGTAGAAGTACAGTTACTTGGGTGAAAAAATACTCTCATAAAAGTAGAAGTACTGATTCAACTCCTTTACTTAAGTAAAAGTTAAAAATTACAACTTCTCAATTGGAATAAAGTACATAAGTAAAAAGTAAAACTGCATTTTTAGCCATGAATGATATTTATTTAAGCAGACAAAATCATACAGAGAATCATTTAATCATGTAAGAATTTTCATGGGTACGGGCACATTAAACAAAATGCAAGTGGGTATCAGGTAAGGAAGTGGAAAAAAAAAAGATTTATGGATGAAAATAATTTTCAGGAAATTTAATGATGATCATCTAATTTCACTGTAGTTTTATTTTGAAGTGAACTTCAGCTCTTTTTAATATATGGTTAAAGATGTTATTGAGAGATTTGCTGATGGCGTGTGTTTTAACTAAAAATAAAGCACTTAAAAGTGAGTTATTGTGCAGACAATGGGTTTAATCAGGGGTTCTCAGCTTTGCAGGTATGTTCACAGCCTGTACTCCTTCTCACCACCACACTGATTCCCTCTGAAGTGTTGTATTTTATGTACTGTCACATCCTTTTAGTTTGAAAAAGTAACAAGCCTATTCTGAGAATGTAACTAGTATAAAGTACAGGTATTTATGCAAAAATGTAGGGAGTAAAAGTAAAAAGTTGCCAGAAAAATAAATTACAGATACCTAAAAAATCTACTTAAGTACAGTAACAAAGTACTTATACTTAGTTACTTCCCACCTCTGCCAAAAACATATTCATACATGTAAACTACAGAATATGTGTCTTTTTATGACTTCTTGAAAAGCTGACCCTTTACAGATGTGTCTTTCACAGTAAAGCAACATCACAAACATGATTCATCACTGTAGATTAAACTACCAAAAGCTGAAATCAACTATTAGTATCTAAGCCATTGAAAGGCAAAATGCACATTATAATACACAGTAAAATGAATCCAAAAGCATCAGAATAGTAGAACATTTTACAGCATAATGACCCCTTTAACTACTTCCACTTACCCTTCTACAGTACAGTGATGCCTTAAGGCAGCCCCTCTGTGACCTAATATGTTCACACCATTCATCCAGAAAAAATCCACAATACTTGTAAAGATTTGCAGGACCCTGAGGAAACCAGCAGCAGTGTTAAAGGTTTTCATGATTCTCTGGTGCCTGTTGTGAATCCATTTAATCTGCCTTCAACACATGGTTCAGCTCCAATGTATCTCTGCACTAAACTGCTCTAAGATGTAATGTACATAAGGTAAAGTTTGCGTAAATTTGTATATTATCTTTATATTCCTTTTCTATAGTCCCTCTACGGTACAGTGTTGCCTGAGGGTACCATTCAGACAAGTATGTGAAATCCAGTTATGCATTTTAAAATTAAGAGTGATATGCACTTTAACCTCACACATGTATTTTCCTTGAATAAAAAAAAAAAAAAAATAACATTTAACCAGTTGCTCTCTTTTTCTGTTTCTCTTTCCATAACCATACAATCACATTATATATAAAAGTACACAAGACGTCCACTAAAAGAGCTTTGTGTGCTAAAATAAACAAAAATACAAAATTATATTATAAAGTGCATTTTATTCCACTGATGCACAAAATCTAAGTGGACATACAGTATATTAGTATTAAATACATAATTGAGCATACTTTTTTTTTTTTTTTTTTTTTTTAGAAGTTTGGCATTTTTTTTTACAAATCCTGTATTTATTCATTCATAAGAAACTGGAATTCAAGTGTTTAGGTGCTGTTGATGACCAGCCCCACACTGGCCTGGTTCATAAACTGAAACTATAACTGGGGTTCAACTTCAGGAACCACTCTTGCTTTTCTTTGCTGGAAAGGAAACCCCTAATTTGTGCAACTTTCTTAACTTTGTTGGACTGTGGAGATCAGCCCGTTATAAATCCACCCAAACAGCACCTAAAGAAGTTGGGTTCTGTTTACCACTGTGCTTTACATTCACCACTGTACCATGCAGACACTCACACTGGTTGATATTTATTCATAAATCTGTCCTTGGGCTGCCTACATCTTATCTTTGTCCACTCATGTGTAAAACCCAGACACACTGTGGTCTGTGCTCTCACACCATCCTACAAATGGTGGTTCAGTCAGAACAGAGTTTGGTAAAACAGCTTTTCGATTCGCTGCCTGTTCCTGATGGACTGATTTACAGAAGGACCTGAAACTGTCAGAAGTTATTTCTTTGGGGGAATTTCAGTGGATTTTAAACCTTCATGAAAATAATGCTCTGAGGCTATGTGATTGTCTATAATTAGATGTGTGACTTTATTTATTTGCAGTGTATGAAAGTTCCATAAACTACGTCTATGGAAAAGAGATGTTTAACTCATAAAGACCCAAACATTCACAATATCAAAACAAGGGTCTGCAACCACTTCCATTTGTAAAATTAAATGGATTTTACAATGTTGCAGAAGATGATGGTGTGTCCCTGTCCACTATGGAGCCTCTGAATCTCATAAAAAGTCATGACCATGAGAAGACAAGGAGCTGCATTTTACCTGAATTATCTCCATGTATTGATGGATCAATGATTCAAAAGTTATTTAAGATCGACCTGCTCCCCAGCATGTGTTATGTGGAAAATAATTCATTAATATTGCACTTACTTTTCTGAAAACATTTATTCAAATTCCTCCCATTTTTTTTGTGAAAGGATTGCTTGTAAATGTAACATTTTCATGCTAATTTTATTTTCTTTTTTACACTAAAACAAAGAGAAAAGTTGTGATTTAGAGGTTTTTATGATAATAGGCTATTTTACTGATCTGACCCCCTTGAAATTAAATTGTCGTTAAAATGTCGTGTCATTTTTACATTTTACAAATTCATTCTGGGCCGGGTTGGTCGAAGGTTTATTTATATTTATATTTAATCTATATGAAATATATGATATGAAAGTTTCACTCATTTAAAAAAAAATGAAAATGTAAAAAAATAAATAAAAATCGGTGTGAACACGTCCCCTGTCCTTCGTTCTCCTCTCGCGCCTGTGGTTTCATTCTCCCATGCGGTGCGTGTCGGCAGGTGGAGCTCCACGCTCTCCCATTCAACCCTCCACGCGGGTCCAGGACTCTCAAACACACAGATACACACGCGCACTCCGCCGCGCACGCGCCAACGGCTGTCAGGCGTGTCAGAGAAGCGCTGGAGCTTCTGTGAGTTGAGAGAGCCCGACTCGCGCACCGTGCAGTCGCCGTTTACGCGTAAGCGGGACCGTACGGACTTGTGCGCGTGAGTTAACAGTTAACGGAGCTTCAGCTGCCGCTCGCTTTCCGCTCTGCGCTGCTTCTTCTTTTGTTTTTGTTTTGTCGCTCTGTGTAAAATGCGGTTCTGACAGAAGCCGGGCTGCGGGCGCCGCCGGCTCCTCCTGACCGGAAAATGAAGCGTCTCTGTCGGAGGCTGGCGGTGGCCGTGGCGGTGCTGGTGTGGCTGGGAGCGCTGGTTTACCTGCTGGTGCTGAGCCGGAGGAAGCTGCCGGAGCTCGGTACCGGAGCAGGAGGAGGAGGAGCGGGAGCAGCAGGAGGTGGAGAGACAGCCAACAACCAGGTGAAGTACATTTACGAACACCTCTTTACGCTTGTGTGGGAGACATAAGCTGGAGTGTCCGGTAGAAGACCGTGAACGGGACTTCTAGAGTGTCCGTGGAGTTTACACCAGGTGCCGTGTCAGTTCCACACATTATCCCCATACTAACCTCGTATCCCACAAAAATGACTTTACAGTGATATATTCGTTTAGGGCTCTGACAGTCTGTCATCCCAAAAGAGACTTTCCTCCAGCTTCCCCAAGAAAACGAGTCAAAGTTTCTAATGCATTTAAACGCAACATCAAACTCCACAGTAATTAAAAGTGTAGGTAATCTGACATGGGGAAAAAAAGAGCACGCGCTTTTAACTGTAGTTTGTTCAGTTACAACTAAATCGGCAAGGTTTTTTTTTTATTATTATTTGTGAGAACTTCTACAAGTTAAAAGCAGAAAGTTGCAAGATTTCAGACTTCACAAATGTTTTAAGTCATTTCCATGTTTTATGTTACTAAAAACATTTACCACGCTATGGTGTAAAGCTGATTTCAGTAGTTTCCTCTGGGAGTAATGTTTTGTTTTTTTTGTTTTTTTTTGTTGTTTTTTTTAAACAATTTGCATACTGCCTTTAATCTGTTTTTCCTAATAGATCAAGATAATGAAGTTATGTGTAGGTTAGCCTATGTTTTACAATAAAACTGATCCAAACCTATTTAGATGCAGAAGAATGAAGGTTAATACAATGGGAAAAATACTACTTTTACACTTGAATACAAAAGATATGATGTATCACGACAACATATTAACTACAATATATGTAAAATTTGCTAAACATTGAGGCACTTTAACATTAAATGTTACATATATTCATTAATGACAAATACAAAGTAACATAACTCATATTCTTTAAAAGGAATACGCTAATTTACTTTTGATGCATTGACATACATTTTGTTCATGTACTTCTATTCCTCAAAATAACATTTTGAACTAAGGACTGTTTCTTACAGCGTTTCTACTTTTATTTTAAGTGAAGGATTTCAGTATGTATTCTACCTCTTTCTTACACTTTTCTCATATTTTAGTGGATTAAAAAAGATAAATCAATTTCAAATATTGAGCAAATAATTTCTAGTTAATTCATTATCTTTTTCCAAGTAAATGAAAAATACTTGATAATGTAAAATGTTTTTTGTATGGCATTAGAGCATTTGTAGCCGTTTACCTCTGGTGGCAGTAATTAATTTTGCCTGATGCAGATTTAGATTGCTGTGTAATACACAACAGTTTTTCTTGTTTCCTATGATAATAGCACAAGTGGTTGTCTCATATTACCCCAATAATATACTCATATATCCACTATAGGGGATCTTATCATTTTATTAATTTGTTATCAGATTGCTTTGGTTCCTTTGAAGATAATTGGGTTCATTTTCGACCCGGGTTGGTGTCTGAGCTCAGAGTGCACTGCAGGATGTCTGTTATGCAAAAGACCTGCAGCATGTTAATGGTGCCTGGTGGGCTAAATTGTATTGATTTTACCTATTCTACTTTGTTTTATTGATCTCAAAGCACCCACACACAAAAGTAGAAATTCTCACATAGCCCATATTTCCCAAAAAAGCATAATTTTTCTACGTTTAGACCCAATCCTCCTTACTCCTTGCTATCTTTTGGGAGCAGATATGAGCATAAATATTGTATATTTTATTAGCAATTGCATGTTATAGGAATAGTTTAGAGGAGATTTTGTAAATTTGCTTCCTGTCTATTTCAACAGGAGATTTCTAAGTTTGCTGTAACACCGTGAGGCTGCATTTGTATGTGAGGGCTGATGCCTTTTCTGCAAACTAAAACTCAGCAGTCTGTGTCAAAGTGACAAGTTTTTATCTCGAAACAATGCAGAAAAAATAATCAAAGCGCCACACACAACACCTAATACCTCTGTGCTCACCTATGTTTTGCAAAATGCATTATGTGACTATTTTGGACTATTTTTACTTTTTTTTTTTTGTACTGTTAGTATGTTGAAGCGAATGTTGCTTTTAATGCTGGTACTATTTGATTGGCTCCAGTGTCTTGTGTATTTTTCTTGGAAATTCAGTTGCAAAAATGAAAAATATAAGTTCACAACCTGGCCTGCACAATTAATTCATAAATATTATATGATAACTATTTGATGTAATTGTGATTATTTGTCATAGTTGTGATATTTGTCTCATTCAGGTAAGAAAGACTGAAAAGAAACAACACATTTTGTCATATTTAGACATCGATTACCATAGTTTGATTTCACTCTCGTGTGCCTCAGTATTCTGCAATGAGTTTAATAATATGCTGAATGTTTTTTTTTTTTTTTTTTTTTAAATTTGATTCATATATGTTTATAGTTAAATCATTATCAGACTTTTACCTCGGGGGTGACAGTAGTGGTAAAAAGACAAGTAATCATCAACTCAGATTTCAATATCATGACAGTCTTATGTTCATCATGAATGAATAAAGGTTTTCAGAGATGCATGAGTGAACGGCATGAAAACACATTAACACAAAACCAGCTGCAGCCGAATCTCTGCTACGTTCCTATAGCAAATTTAGTTAATGTGAGTTACAACATAGTAATATGACATGATCATCATCTCTTTATACCACAACTGCTCCTCTGTAAGGTGTTCACATTCTGAATAATAAAAAGGCTATGTTCATCTTATTTATGATTATGAGTTTTCCATAAACTAATGTGAGGGGTGTTACTAAATGTAATTTTTGACTTTGATTGCTCTGGATACTGTAGTCAGGGCAGTAGAAGTAACAAAGTTAAAGTAGATTTCAGTGATTGCAGTGGTACTCAACTGTGATGGAAAACTGAAACCAAGTAGAGTAGAGGCGATTAGATGCTCGTGGAAAAGCCCCTTAAGTGGTTGTGGAAATAAAAAGAAAATATGCTTTCAGTTCTGGATGTTCTTTTGGATCAGGAGAAAACTGATCATGTTAACAGATACTGTTATGTTACGTTTTATGTTATGTTTAGGGCTGTCAAAATCAACACACTAACGCAGATTAATCCATCATCATGATTAATCTGATTTAAAAATTTTAACGCAATTAACCCATCTGCAGCACAGATTGCATCTGAACGTCTCTGCAAACGCATTTCGGGCAGTTTGTCCAAGTAGAGTTAGTGTCGCACATGCACAGTTGATCTGGTAGTGACAGGCAGTAGAACCAACCCATAAAGATGGAAGACACTAAATAGCATCCTGGCCTCTGGAATGAGTCCAAAAAACAAACAAAGATGGAACAATTGTGTCAAGTTGTTTTGTTGGAGGTGTTGAATAAATATGTTAAGTGCATATATATTCCCTTCTTTCTTGAGTCTGTTTGCTCATGCAAAATGAAATGTTATTAATATAGATTCAAAATGAATGATATTTAACTGTGATTAATCAAAATTAATCCACAGTAACTCTGTAATTAATCTGATTAGGAAATTATAATCATTTGACAGCACTAGTTATGTTATTCATCATATTAAGTTTTCAGAACAGTGACTGTCTTAGAATTATGCAAATGTCAAAAAGTGCCATATATCTCCATGGTGAAGAGCTGTTTAAACAAATCTAGATCCAGACCATCTTCTAGGAAGACCAGGATATAGAATAGACCTTTTTTTTGTGTAAAATTTTCAATCTGATATGTGTTGTAATTTTTTACACTTGCTATGCCGGGGTAAATAATACATTTATTGGTGCTTTTCAAAACACTTTACAATGCAGCAAGCATAATAATAATAATTAAAATCATGTGGTGTATGATTTACAGTTAGATGATGATGAGTGTTCCTGTCTAAACAGATGTGTCTTGAGCTGTGATTTGACAAGTACGGTGGAGTCCAACTGATGGATGTGTTGCTATATTGAGTTCTAGAGTTATGGTTCAGAGATGCTGAGGGCTTTGGCAGCTGTGATGTGAAGTCAAAGACAAGGAGCAGAGCAGCAGAAAGTAAAGCAAGAGAATCACTGTTAGGATGGACAAGGCATGAGGGAGTCAGGTTCTGGAGGTACGATACTTTGTGGATCCACTGTTGAGCAGGGAATCACTGGAGCTGGGTGAAAAGGGGCCTATTGTGGTTGGTGCAGGTAATAATTCTGGCAGCAAAGTTCTTGGAGGATTTGAAACTGATATGTGTTTAATGGTAATACCAGAGGGAATGATATTACAATAAAAAATGCAAGATGTGGGTTGTGTATTGGTACAAGTCAGGGGGTAGGCAGCATATAAGGTTTTGTTAATGTGAAGACAATAGAAAAGTAAATTGTCCAGTTTGACATCAAGGCTTGCGAGATGGGAGGAAATGTGGATTGGACATAAGCAGAAAAAGTGAAGGGGTGGGTTTTGGAGGGTGTAGTCTTCGAGCTACAGAGGAGAACCTTGTTTTTATTGACATTAGGGATGCACAACAAAAGAATAATGATAATAATAGTGATACAATTAGATTATTCCAAAAAGGTCTATATATGTCACCCTTGCTATGAACTGGTGACACATCCAGGGTGAACCTCGCCTTCACCCGATGGTAGCTGGGTTAGGCTCAGTCATCCTTGCGATCCTCTTGAGGATGAAGCCATTCTGAAATTAAATGAATGTATTATTCGCAGCCTGTACATTCGTCTTTGGTTTTTAGGCTTAACGGGCATAACCTCTCAAAAACACCCATCCACTTCACATCACTTCAATCTGTCCAAAGTTATTCACACTCAGTTCTTGCTTCCATAACCAATGTGGATGGAAGAGTTCATCTATTTGCCATCCATCTGCCCTTTCTTTTGCAGATTTTCAACCATACTTGGATTGAAACCTGACCTGTTTGTGTGGACAGGCAGAGCAGGGGGCTTCATGGGTTATACATCCCATAAACTGGGACTACTGACCATCTGTGTCGTCATGTGAGGGGGTCATATGGTGAAAAGGTGTAGGACCTTGGCAGTTACAGGCAGTGAACAGGTGTGAGAAGGCAGATTTGGAACGACAGGAGATTTAGTGTAAAAATTATTAGGGTAGAACGTAAAAGAAGTGTCATCCTTTGGCTACAGGCGCAGCTGAGAAATGGCTAATGTGATGTTTTAATTCAACATCTCTAAATGTACAAAGAGTTAATTTCTTTTTAGAAGAGATAAGCGATCTTAATTTTGAGTCTTGCCTTAATTTTGTATGAGTAGGAGGTGTTTTCAAATGGTGGATAATTCAGGCATTCAAGCTTAATCTGCTGTTGCTCTTATTGTACGTTGACCTGGATAACATCCTCAGCTAAATGCCTCAAATATGGAATTTGAAATATAATTAAACCACTTCAGTTGGAGGGCTAGAAACAGCTGCAACCACTTAGCTCTACAGGAGAGGAAGAGGGAAAAAGACTTGTCTTGTGCGGACTTGTTCTGTGGGAGCTAATGAGAGATTCTCTGTTCATTCAGCAGGACAGTCTGTGCATCGTTTTCAAGTCAGGACACACATGCTGTAATACACCTCAGCTAATACCTGTGCCAGATACACACTTGCCAACTTAATCTTACAGTTTTTCACACCTTATGTAAAACTGTAGGACCTGTCGGCAGGTACAGGCAGCTTAGAATTGTCATTGCCATGCACGTCAAGTGTTTCTGTCATGAAAAATGTTCCTCTCCCTATCCCCCCTCCCTCCTTCCCTCCCTCCCTCATTATACAAGTATGAGTTAAAACCGGGCCAGGAAAATGATACAGTCCTAATTAGAGAGAAAAACCTTCCAGCCAAAACCAACTTTTCTTGTGAAAAAACATGAAAGGTGTGTCTGCTCTGCTGAATACTATAGGGTCATCTGTCCTGTAATTAAAAAACAAAATTTCATTCTCCTTTCGTGTCAATCAAGGAGTTCAGTAGCTGATATTTGGATTCAGTGTCATGTACATTTGCAGTATAAATTAAAATCTTCGTGTTGTATTATAAAGCTGCAGTGCTATTGTTTTTAGCTTCACTGGACAGAGAATCCATAACTATCTTACAGCATATTTTTATTCAGCTGGTCTGATAGGAAACTGCATCCCTAAATGTATTTCCTGTCTGTGATTTAAGTTGTAGTATCTACCCTATGATGCAGATTTTCATTAATCACAAGTGTTTTCAGACAACTAGGGAGGTAAAATACACAAATGAGCTGTACTTACCACATAGCCAGATGTGACATTTGTGCAATTCTACTTTTTTGCTCTGTGTCTCAACATGGAAGTTTGGAAAACTGGATTCACTATTACATAACAGCATGAAATGACAGGTTCACATACATTTATCTTCAGTCTTTTTGATTTGGACTGAGAGGAGAGAGCTGTTGAGGGAAGGTGTGTTTTTCCCCTTTGATTTCAGCTGCGGCAAAAATACAGAACGTAGGAATTTTGTGTTTATTTTGATGAATTGTGATGCCAGTTTTACAGAATCTAACAATAGGGATGAATGATATATCGGTAGTCTTTGCTCAATGTCTCTTTGAAATATCAACTACTTATGTGAGGGGCTCAAGTTGGAACAATAAAACCGCTTTTAAAGTTTGTATGAGCATAAAGACTGGCCATAATGTCCTTGGTCAGTCAGTCCATTCCTCATATGTGTAGCTAATAATTCAAACATGTCAGAGAAGTTACTGTACAAGAGCGGAGTGTTGTCATCCTCTTTGTTTTGAAGCCAAATTTTGTACTGTTTTTTCTCATCTGCCACTCCATTCTTTGTTTTTGCAAGAAGCATGAGTTTGATTGGTGTCACTAGTCACTGTTTTGCAATGTGTAACTTTCAGTAAAACATGCCAAAATCAATAAAAGGAAGCAATAACCTCGGAGGCACAGGATTCAGATAGATGAGACAATGTGGAACCGGTTGTCCCACCTGTACTTAACAGACGGAAGGAAAGTAACCTGTGCATTCCTGTATGTTTTTACTTCATCTGAAAAAATAGCCTAATTTTATATGAGACACCAACAGAATGATTTTCAATAGTTTTGGATTGGATACTGGGAATACAGAGGTTGAAGGAAGGCTGAAGCAGGTATAAAAAGTATCTCTTAAAATAGTTGGAGAATCTACTATGGAATATCAATACTATTGGAAATCAGTGTTTTCATTTATTTCAGTGTTTGTATTTATTATTTCCTCCACCAAGGAGGTTATGGTTTTGCCCGCGTTTCTGTCTGTCTGTTGGCAAGATAACTCAAAAAGTTATGGACGAATTTTCATGAAATTTTCAGATTGTCAGAAATGGGGTATCCGACAGATGATTAGATTTTGGTGGTGATCCGTACATTCAGCGCCACCTAGTGGATGAAAGTACAAACACTGCCTTGGCGGAGGTCTGCGCTCTCTGAGTGCTTCTCTAGTTATCATTATCATGACTATAATAGTTATATCTATTGGTAGTATTAATGTTGATGTATGCATTCAATATTATTATAGTTACATCTATTGGTATTATTACTAGATATTGATGTATGCATTTATTGTTACCATTATCATTAATATTATGGTTATGTCTACTGGTATTATTACTATATATATTGATGTACTTTACACGATCACGATTTTTGTGCCGATCACCAATCAGTGAGTTTAAATAAACCGATCACTGATCCGATCACGTGAGGAGCAATATTTAAATTACTTGTTTATGTACTTATAGTACCCCGCCTTCGCCCTTAAGTAGCTGGGATAGGCTCCATGTGACCCCCGTGACCCTAGTGAGGATAAAGCGGGTATAGAAGATGAATGAAGGAATGCATACTTATGTCCGACTATGCAGACGAGCACTGTCTAAAGTTGTTTGCTTTAGCATCCGTTTCGGAGTTTGCTTTTCTTTTTTGTCCTCGCTGCGTTTCTTGAACTTGACATGCTCCTCTGTGTGTCTTTTCCAAGTGCCTGATTAAATTTGTAGTGTTGAAATTTTTTGCTGATGTTCCCCCGTGAGGTACTGTAGCGTTGGATATATTGAAGATAGCTTGTGCTATGTCTGTTTCTCTCACTTTGAAAAACTTCCATACCTCCAACATGTTTTGTATCGCTCATGGATGTTGCTGTCGTGAAGATTCAAAAAACTTTATTGTCGGTCACATAGCGTCACTGATTGGATCGGTGATTTATGACATGACGGCTGATCACGAACATTTCAAAAAATGCCAAATATCGGCTGATCCGATATAGCCAATATGATCGGTGTAAAGCCTAGTACTTACCATTTTCGTTACTATAATACTCATATCTTGTCCTCCCATCTCCCTTTCCTTCCTCATTTCCACTTGCTTTCCTCCTCTCCATTTTACGGTTGCGAATTGACTGGACCTTTCATTGTGATGTTGCCATTTCCGTTGCTTGTCATTGTTGTTGTTGTTGTTGTTTTTGTTTGATTGTATGTTGTTGCCTGTTTGTTTGCTTGTTTTCACTGTGTCTTGTTTATTGTTTTTGTATGCGTGTATGTTGTTTCTTGTTTGTTTGTTCACTTTCACCATGTCTTGTTTATTGTATCACTAATAAAAAAAAAAAAAGGAAATCAGTGTTTTCTAATGTGTGAAATAACCGTCCTTTCAGTGGTCCCATTATTAGGAAAAGGTCCCGGAATTGATGCTCCAAAAAAACTATTTTGGATTTTTACATTTTGTCCATAGCATTAATAAACACCTTCTTTGTCACAATCTGCAAGAATAAGCCCTGATGTTCAGACTTTGCAGGTGTACTGAATAACTGATTCCTGATTCCATTTTTTTCTACTGCCATAAAAAGTTCTGGTGCAAATGATAATCAAAACATCTTGAAGAATTGTAAATGAAGATTGTAATACTTGAGTAACATCTGGAAACCTCAAGTGGGCTGAACAATGGTAATTTAATTGAGACACGTGCATATGTTCCTGTGATTATGCGTACAGTAGTTGCATGTAATCAGATGTTGTTTACATGGGCTCTTACCCTCATTATTGGCCTAATTGTAGTATAATCCCATTATTAATGTGCATGTAAAAGTAGGATGTGGTTGTACTGGGCAGCTTGCAGGTGAAAATGTGTTGAGGTATGTAAAACAGAAGCCTGTTGTAGCTTTAAATTCACCAGTATGCTAAAACAATCACCAGGTGGGTATTTTCTGGGTATATTCTTGTTTCTGAATGCTATAAAAAGTCTTCCTCTTTATCTCTGAATATATGCAGTGTGTTTCAGTGTGAGTGTGAGCCAAGACTGAGGATGTGTGTTAGTTTTGTCAGCAGTACTCGTGGCACAGTGTGCTATTCAAATGCTAATGCAGAATTCCCATTCCTCACAGGATTAGCGCACGCTCCTGTTTACCTAGCTTGACTACTTCCTGTGCATGGAATGGTACTCCTGTGTGCACATGTGAAAACACACACATCTGCATATCTTTATCTTTGTGAAGACACTCATGAACATAATGTCTTTCCTTGCACCCTAATCTAATTCTAATCTGAACTCAAATTAAAATGGTTTTTAAAAAGAGATGCCCCTGTTGTTGTTTATCAGACCCCTCATTATGTCGACTTTGGCTGTTTACATGAAAAACAAACCAGTATAAAGCTGCCCCAGTGTGTGAGTTTTAGACACAATGCCATCCAAGGTGTGACACAACAGTGTAAGCATCTAGTGTGTATAACATTCTGAAATATGAGCAAACTGTTCTTGTTTTCAAAACACTAATGTCAGGTGATGTGTCCTCTGCCCAGAGGTTAAGGACTCAGTATCTAGGCCTTACACAGACACCTCAGTCAAGGGAAATTCTCCTATCTTTTTGGGTTGGAGAGTAAAACAGAAAAAAATGTGCAAGTGATAACATGGGCAGCTATACTGTAAATAAGGTTTTATCATAAATGTATTTCTAACAGGCCTAGCTGGCATAGCTTAAAAAATGTCCATGAATTTGTTGTTACATGACAGAAGATGAAACAAATGACTCAACCTTTTTTCACTCACACTTCGCACTCCTGTAGAACTGTTTGTTGTTAAGTTAGCTGTTAATTTATTAGTTGGGAAAAGTATCTTTGGTCAGTGAATCAAACCGTTTGTGACAGGGCTGTCTGTTTAAAGGCTGAAAAATATTTTCCCATGACCCTGTTACATCTGATGCAGCCTAATTCTTTAGTAAAACTAATACAAATGGATTTTCTGCTTGCCAAAAAAAGACACAGTCAAAACTTTGTATTGTATAGCCAAATCTGATGGAATTCAGCATCAAGCACTTCACTTCCTGCATTCTGGTAATTTTTGTACACACTGGTTTATGCCTTTTCTGCATCAGCTGATTTGGAAATGTTAAGAAAAACACAAAACAAGGTTATGATTCAACATATAATAGAATCCAGGAAGCTTTACAGGAAGATGGGTAGAACTTACGTGGGTTTTTCGGTTAGTTCTTGGGCAGCGCCGAAGAATGTGGCGACAGTGCATTTGCAAAATAGGGTTGGGAGTGAAGTTGTGTTGTTGGAACATGTGCATGTGACTAAATCCCTGCAAAAGAAAATGGCACATCAAAAGATATGTGTCTTTGTCAGAACTTGACATTTTCATTGTGTATTTGCAGCTTCGAGGTTGTTCTTTCATGTTGTGAGGGGGACTCAAAGTGCAGTTCGGGTCACACATGAATTACTGTTGTGTCTTTTTTGTCTTTTTATTTGGTGATGTAATCTCTGTGTGCTTCTGGCACCTATGTATATCAGTGGGGCATCTTAATTAATTTATAATCCTCTAGACATTAAAACATAACATATGTTGAAAACTGTAGATGTTTAAAACATATTGTGTAAATGTGTTTTGCCACATGGACTGAAAACAAGGCCTGCAGCATATTTTTGCTATAAATGATTAAAACACACATACTTTAATTTAAATATGCAGAGGGACTTTTCTCTTGCATCCCCCCGAAAACTACACCTGTTTTCCTGAGACATTATTAAAATGTCACCCTCTTGTTCTGCAATGCTACCTTTCCCTTTTAAAGAAAATTAATTTGGCCCTGTGACTACTTCTAGCTTAACTTTCAAAGACAGCATCCACTGATCAAAAATGTTTAATAATTTTAGAACCATCAATACTATCAATTCATTGAAATAATTCAGGTAAAATGCAGTTTGTCAGCTTTTCAGCATCATATGCGTCTTTTTTTATGTTCCATATTGAACATGGAAACACTATCATCCTCTGCAGCATTGATTTACCAGTAAAACCCATGTAATTTAATTCATGACAGTGGTTAGACGCTTATTTTTATTTCTTGTTTTCTGTTTTGATGTAATAAGCTTTGAATTTACTGATTTTTACTGAGAAATGCAAAATGCAGAAGATAATATTATGATAACTGGTAGTATATCCCCTCGGAAAGGTTAATTGTAGAAGAATTAATTTGGAAGTTGCTCCAAAAATAGTTCTAGGTCTGTAAGGGTTAAAAGTGCAATAACATTTCCCACCACTCTGTATTCCAACTTCTATACAGAAGTGGAAGTTGGAATAAAGATGTAGCCTTCCTGTCTTGGACAGGCTGTGTAAAAGGGGCTGAATTCCCTCAAACAGTCCTTTTGAAGGTCCATCTGAAGGTGAGGACCAGCCAAAATGTCCTCACTTTTATAGGTCAAGTCCTCACTTCAATGCTTAAAAATTCAAGCTGGCTCTCACAAAGATTGCCACACACGAGTGCACACACACACACACACACAAGCAGACATAGAAGTGCTTATATGCAAGATCACACCCTCATCTGCATGTGCACACAAGAAAAATCGGATTTCTTGCACAGAGAAGGGAACACACACATACACTGGTGCTCAAACACACACAGACACACTGTGAGAGCCTTGGAGAGTCTTTGAAGCAGCATGGTTGGAGTGTGCGTGTCCTCAGGCAGGTTGGCAGGGGGTCTTTCTGGAGTTTCTGCCTTCAGTAGTCCAAACATAAGAGGAAACAATCTGTTGGTTGGTTGAATACTGAAGCGCACTCTGCATGTCTGTGTGTGCCTCTTTCTGTCTCCCCTGCTGCCCCTCCTCATCATGGATGTACGTCAGCTGTCCCAGGGCAGGTGTTTGATCAGATTTCAAGCAGGATGTGTGCCATTCGACGGACTGGAATTAAATGATTAGTTATGAAACACTTCAAGGAATCACAGTCACTTGAAACAGAGTTTTTGCCTCTCAGAGATAAGCGCGTTATCAGAAAATTCATCCATGTGTCTCAGCAGATTGTTAGCTCCAGCGCTTCATATTTACACTTGACATAAAGAGCTGACATGTGCCAGTGCTGCCAGACATTTTGTGAACACACCCAAACTACAGGCGAAGCCACAGATGCTCTGCAGCCGACAGTTGGTTTGGTGTTTCAGCACTTGTCAGAACTGCCACAACCGAACTCACCAGACTTTAAAGATAAAAATCAGCCATGTGGACAAAATGATGCTGTAATCAAATGTGTCAACGTGGATTGTAAATGTTAGGGATTAGTTCCAGTAACTGGTTCTGTATAGGCTCAGATATTAAAGTACTTCGATCTGTATCTTTGATATTTTATCCCTTCTCCTTTATTAAGAAAGACCACATTTGCATTTGTAGGAAGTCCTTTTGCCTGAATCCCATTGGCTCACATGTGTTTTCTTCTTCAGTTAGATTTGTCTGTATAAATGTGCATGCATTGTTTATACATGGTCTCGGTCCAGTCACAAATAAATAGCGGTTTGTTTGCAGGGCTGGGTAAAAAGAAAAATTGATTTAATTGATTTTGGGCCGATTTCATTTTGCGAAATCGATTAATAATGGATAAGATCAATTTTTCAGAGCACGACCACAAATACCTGACTTGGATACCGCTGATGTGGAAGCGCAGCTGGCTTTGTCCCGCGAGCCCCTTGACAAGACAGGGCGTCTTGGTCTTGCTGACGACGGTTCTGGTGCAAGAGGAACTGACCGGTGGAGGCAGGTCGCAGAAGCCAGTCGTTCTACAAATATTAACTTCAATCATCTATGGCTGAGTGCATAGGAACAGACTAGTAAAGTGACAATCACAAAGCGCCCCCCCACCAGTGGGTTTCTTGTACCCAGCATGATTATGTTTCAGGGGGGCCAAAATTGGTAGTGGTGCCCTAAGGTGATAGTAATGCACCTTAAGGCTAGAAACCACCAGCCATAAAACAGAATAAAGAGGAGTCTGTTCTGAGCCACTGTAGAAACATGGCAGTTATTTAAGAGCAGATTCATCTATTTACTGCTGAAATGTCATATTTATTTCATGTCTATTACACTGGTCTACAAGTAAAATGTTTCCAGAATAAAAGTAGTTCAACTTTACCAAATTTGAGTCATAAATTCAGTCCAAAGTCCTAGTTGGTTGTAGTTTCTCAGATACAGTCTGAGGCCAAAATGTGAAATTTTGACAATTAATGAGAGATTGGGTTTGATTTAAAAAGAAAGTTTGTCTCAGAGTCACCAGATCTACCTCTAAACCAGGGGTGGCCAACCCTGGTCCTCGAGAGCCACAACCCTGCACGTTTTAGATGTGTCCCTCTTCCAACACACCTGA
>JAQQZY010000017.1:11693071-11709062 GCA_030068375.1 Ostorhinchus rueppellii | reverse complement strand
CCATTGTATAAATGTACATAAACCAACATATATGTGTAATAACACACCATTATATATACTGAAAACATGAGCTAACCTGCACTTTGGTCATTTGTTTTGTGATTCATTGTATTAAACTATGTAAGGTTAGCACATTTAATGTCTGAGGCAGATATTTTCTAAGAAATTGATTCTGTATTGCATGGCTGCAGTCGTCAATCAGGTTACAGCTTAAAATTGTACTTTGGTATTACTAAATTAATCTGAATCGATCAATTAATACTGAATCTAATCGAATAGTGATTCAGAACCTTATGAATCGACATAGAATCGGTTAAGGAAATTGGCCATGATACCCAGCCCTATTTGCTTGTAATGAGTGTGATTCAATAGGACAGCTCAGGTCAGGTCAAACTGAGATGTATGGAAAGAAGCCAACAGACTGCAGAAGACATTTGGAAAAACAAACAAACTGAGGTCTGATCACAAACTAGTAACAAAGAACATTGTTTCCTTTCTATTTTGGCCAATTAAAGTGGACAGGACAATGTTTCTATGTTTATTCACTTGCTCCACCCCAAAAATATTGCAACAATGATAAAAATTTTTGAATTCTGTTTTTTTTTTTTTTTTGGGACGCTGTTTAGTTTTTATTCCAGTTTAGTAGTTAACAATAGTGAATACTATACAAACAAGACAAGTTATTTATTGGCAGTGAACACTCCAGCATATAACAAAAGTTGATATTTTCTAGACAATTGCATCAAAATCACTGATGTTAGGTTGATAAATTCTTAGTGAAATGTGTTTGAAGTTTCAGTTGCTTTTGCTAAGTTTTAAGTGGAAATGACCAACCATTTCAGAAAAGAGTAAGTTAAAAGAGCATCAGTGCAACATTAAAACAATGTGGAAATAGATCTTTCTGTTAGTTTCACCCTGCTGTGTTTATTCAAATGAATAATAACCAGTTTAATGATTAGATAAAATGATCATGGTCAACTCAAATAGACACGATCCACCATTTATACAAAAATGAGAGAGGCTTACGAGCAAGATGAGGACTTGTGGCTTTTTAATGATTTATTTTAGTTTGCTTTATTTTTCTAAAGGCCTATTGAGTGAGATTTAAGGATATTAAGGAGGATCTAAGTGCAGAAATGGAATACAAGAGTAAGAATTATGTTTTCAATAGTGTATAATTACATAGAAACAAGAGGTGTTGTGTTTTCTTTATTGTAGAACGAGCTGCAACATTGGAAGTAGGGGTTGGTTTGTCATGTTTATTGCTCAGAATAAGCATTACCTTCTCTTTTTTCTGGTTTAGAGGAGGTGGCAGTAATGGCTAATATATACTTTTGTCACCTACTGTGTCTGTATGTGAACTGGACTCATCATGAACACCCTTCTAATGTTGGACACTTCTTTTTGCCACCAAAATAAAGCCAGGTGGAGGGGAAGGGACACATTCAATTGGATGAAATCTGCATTTTCACCACTAGATGTCACTTTACAACATTACACATTGAATCTTTAAGGAAAATGCAGCAGTTAAACTATACCTGGGAAAACACCCAGCCCTGAAAGTGGCTTTTTGATGTTTGGATGATATTAACATCTCTTTTTTTTAATTGATTTTAAGCTTTGTAAAGTCAATGTGTGGTCTTGTTGCACATATTCTGTTTCTCTTCTTTTTTCTGTCTATTTATCTTCATTGCAACTTTCTTTAGAACAGAATCTCTCTTTTTTTTTCTTTTCTCACTTTTTCTCTTCATATTCTCTGGGAAAACAAGATCAACCCTCCAATCACCATGCTCTTGTTGTGTATCACAGCGGCCAATCGTTTCACAATGGCACAAGGCAAACACACAAAATCCGACTCTAGTCTACACTGCTCATTTGCACACTCGTACACACTGCATGCACAGTCGCAGTTCAAATTATTCATTTCCCTGTCATATGAAATGCAGTTATTGTTCCTTTCTCCTTCCCGCTCCCTATCAGGAGGTATTCACATGGACAAGAGGAGAGGGAAATTAGTTTTCAGAGCAGCTATAACCAGCTCCCAGGGAGGGAATAATAATAATAATGTTTTATATGAGGCTCTCTGTACGGCAGAGCCCACAGGTTGGCTAAGTAGACTGGCCTCTGGCATCGCGGGTCTCATTTGTGAAACACTCTCACAACGAGGGAAACTCAGCCGCCTGTGGATCAGCAGCTCCTATGACCAATAAATCATAAAAGTTACTTTCCATTTCTTATTTTTTTCTCAGCCTGAATGGATTGAATATGGAAATATTTTTAAAAATCCAGCCACTTTTAATAATTTAACAGTTGAATTTGACTGAGTATTCCGATGATTTCTATGATAAATGGTATTAATGGGAGCTCTGTAATAACGTCTGGAAAGATCTCGAGGCTTTTATGGCTCATGTATGGCGCTGAAATAACAAAATGTTTTTCTATTTTTTTTCTTTCAGTTCCAATTGTCACTTGTGTTTCTACATGTCAGTGATTGTATCTGATCAAGCCTCGGTATGGAACTTGAAACACATGCTATTGTTTGATACTAAATTTCAGTCTTTCATACTGTACATTTTTATTAATGATTTTTTAATGTTTTTGATAAAATAGGAAGCTGGAATTGGAATAATAAAAGCAGACGTTGAGTCAGATTGGTCCATTATCCTTATCCATAATCTGTTCTTACAGTTTACTCAGTTACTTACAGTTACAGCCAAAAATGTGGTGTTAGGCCACATGGTCTGTTCATTCTCAAGTTCTAGTAAATATCTGCATCAAATAAGGAAAAAAAAAATCACATTCATACTTATAAGACATAAATAGCAATATGTTACATTAGCCAGTGTCCATGTTTGTACCATATTTGTAGAAAGGCCCGATTTATTCATGTCGGGACAGATATGAGGTCAACATGAGCTTGACCTTTGGCTACCAAAACAATTTCAGTTAATCCGTGCTTCCAAATGAACATTTCTGCAAAATATGACATTTACTAAAATAGTTCCTGGGATATAACATTTTAAATGTAAAGGGGGCGTGTCTGATATATTATAGAGAAGTCTCCGATGTATCTAAAAAGTATTGTTCAAAGTGCTGACCATTCCAGTAGATGTATTAAAGTTGTTGAATCACCTTCAGTGTTATATCTGACTCTGGATTTTGTAATTCAATGCTGAGTCAGTTTTTTGGCATCATATTTGCTTGTGGGTCATAGGGCTTGATGATACTAGGTAAAGTGACATTGCTGTAATGGTACAGGAACGAACCCAGAAGCGAGACCAGAGACAGGAATAAAGTTTAAATGGGTTTACTGATGTTTGGGTGTTCAATACAATAAACCAATTAACAAAGCAAATATATCACTGTCAATGGTGAAAACTCATTTTATATGCCTTTAGTGATACTACCAGCAAATATTGGTCGATGCCATTGTCGAACTGATATGTCTGTGCTTTCTTTTTTTTTTCCAATGAAAATTTGGTTTTATATTGTACAATTTGGCCCAAAAAAATGCAGATCCTTCATTTTTCTGTGTTCTCCTTTTTATTTAAATGTATTTATGTACATTTTCTTGCATAACATTACTATAGACTATATTAAAAGACGGTGAAAAAAAACGGTCAGGGTCGTTTGTCAAACTAATTCTTATCCATGGAACAAAAAAAGTCCTTTTAGGTTTGAACCTCTTGTTTTGTCTTGACTGATTGGATTTCTTCTCCTGTTCAGAATTACTCAGTTGTGTACCATGTTGTCTCCTCTTTTTGTGTTGCCTTTATGCACATTTCCTGCCTGCTTCCATGTGAAAGAACACAAATTATCATCCAAATGGTGAGCAATATTTCTGTAAGAAGTTTGCAACACAGCAAAATAAACTGAAGAGCCTAATATGCAAGAATAGACAAAATAGTAAAGGTTTCACTGGAAAAATCACATCAACTTTTACAGAATGGTTCTGTATTGAAATCCTGCTTTAAAATTAAGTAGCTTTTTTGTTTATTAAACAGGGAAATGCTGTCTTTAGAGAAAATAGTCTATATCAGGAACATTTAGTTGAACTTTGAATTTTTAGGATGTTAAGTGTAAATTGAGCTGTGGTCAAAGGTCAACGGTTACAAGACAGTAGGTAGAGCCAAAGGTCTGGAATTTGTAGATATGACTTTACTGAGGAAATGACAGATAAGTAAATAAGGAGTTTTAAAGCCTGACTGTGGCTTTGAGCTAAATGAACAGTTTCTCTGATATTATACACAGACAGGCAATTTGCAATCACCGTGCTGTTGCTGCATTAAAAAGCATGTTTCTCACAAAGCACAAGAAAGTGTGTTTTGCATTTTTTCCCCTCCTCATCCCCTCCTCCTTTATAAATGATTCAGACGATTCAGAAAAAATAGCAAGAATCAGCATAAATGGGATTTTTTAAAGTTGAGGATGCGGCATAATCAAGCATCTTTGACTGCGAAATTATCCAAGTATACTGTGTATGTGTGTGTGAATGTGTTTCTTCACACACACTGATAAACACAGGCGTGGAGAGGCTGAAGGCAGCTGATAATTCTAGCTTTGGGGATGATGTCATGCAGGCTTAGCAGGACAGTGTCAGTAAATCATAGCTGTGTCTGTGTTTAAATTATATTCACATACTGTACATCTCCTGTCTGTTCTATTTATACAAGTGGGTTAGTATATAAGTGTGTACTTCTGCACGTGTGACACAACGATCATTCATTCATATGAAACGAACTGTCAAAAACAAGACCCATATCTGTTTGTCCAGTTACACAGGATATGTCTGATACTTAATTAGTCTTATAAAAATAGGTGTGTGCATTTGATATGACTACACAAGCAGAAAAGCATCTCTACATAACTGCTCAACCATCGCTTGCCTGTCAAATTGCCTTTTTCCAACATTTCTGCAGGACTTTTGCAGTTTAATGGCTTATTTTGTTATTGTTGCTTGACTAAAAGCAGTGCATAATTTTGGACTGATATCATTGCAATAGCCAGAAGGAACACAAAATAAATCTGCTCACTACATTCATGTTTTTCTGACATCAGTGTTGATATATATAGTTGGATGTCTGCAGCCACCAGCAGCTCACTGAATTACTGCACACAGTTCCTCTCAAATACATTTTCCCGTTTTCAGTCTTTCTGAGCTTCTCATCTGTGGCAGCCGTCACTTTTGGCTGTTGAACATACAGTGGTACCTCTACTTACGAACGACTCTTCCTACGAAATTTCCAGGTAACGATAATCCTTCACGGTAAAATATTGACTCTAGTAACGAAAGAAATTTCAAGATATGAAGGGCGCAATTATTACATACTTTACGGTACTGTTCCAGTCGGCGCTCGGAGCTGCTCCGTCATTGGCTATGGCGCGGCCCCCTGACACACAGAGGGACCTCCCTCTGTGTGTATGCTTGTCTCACGCTAGAGTGAAGCAGGAAGCGGACACATTTTCGTCAGCTTTCGTTCACTTTTATTCACTATTTAATTAATACACATTATATTTCTTTATTATTTATGTATTAGAGGTTTGGATGCATTTTTATAGGTTAGAAAAATTTATGTCTAAATTTTGGGGGACTTGGAATGGATTAAGGCATTTACATGGAAAACGCGTCTCTACTAACGAAATTATCTACTTACGAAACTACTTCCGGAACAGATTAATTTCATAAATAGAGGCACCACTGTACTTCTGTTCAGTACTACTGTGAAGGCATCACAGAGAACAATAAGGATTGTCCAGGTCAACTAAATTGCCATATCAGGCTAGTACATCTAGGGAATCATTTCACTTTAGAATCTGTGGTTCTCATAGCTACTAATAAATAAAACAATTAGCAAATAAAAATGCACTTGGAACATAAAACATAACTGTTAAACGCAGATGGACATGGAGATGATTGGTGAAAAATTCTTCAAACCAGGTGATATAAGGTCAAACAACAGACTGAACTGGTTGATGGAATTTTTATCAGTAAGTGTTGCATTTCCACTCACCAGAAGAGAAAAAAGATCATAGTATAAAAACCTGTGACAAAGTGTAGTGAGTCCGGTCCACTTGGTGGTCTTAATGCTAGTGCAGTAGGAGTGAAGCAGGACAGCCTTCAGCGCTGTTGTTAGCAGATCTAAATCGGCATTTCCACCACGTGGTACTGACTCGACTGGACTCTACCTTTTTGCGTTTCCATTACTTAATAGAACCTGGAATCTGGTACCTGGTACTAACGTTTTAGTACCTGCTTGGCTGAGTTTCCAAAACAGGTAAAGAGATACTAAAATGTGATGTATAAACACTGCAGACCACGGATTGGTCAGAAAGTTATCTCTGCGTCATTGAATCATCAATGTGCGACATGCCATTTAAAAAGAAAAAAAAAAAAAACAGATTCAGAGGTTTACAGTAAATATACCCACAGGTTAATCCATGATGACGGCCTGAAAAATGACACTGTGGTCAGTCGAGGAGGTTCAGACAGTTCTGTCTTTGGTGGCTCATGAAAAGACACGGCATGAGCTTGACGGGGCAACACGAAACAAGCGACTATATCACCAACTCTCTGAGCAGACATCACGGAAGTTTCGCACAAAGTCTCTATGATGTCCAGATACTCTGAAGTTGGTAGTATCCTCTTTTGGAAATGGTCTCCAGGAATAGTACCCGGTGCCCCTGGTTTTTATCCTCTGTTGTACAATGTCCTTGGGTGTTCTGAAAGGCGATTCCAAATAACATTTCTTCTTGTTTTTATTATTATTATTATTACCAGAGTTGAGTTGAGCTCGTACGATGTAGTGGAAATGTGACATGAGACTAAAAACGCACTCTAATCAGGTGCTTTTCCTGCAGTGTTTACATGCCATCTGTGTTTTTTGGCTCACCTGCACTGTGACCCTCTTTTGTGTAAATCAGTCATGGCTTATTACTATATTAGTAACATAATATACAACATAAAATTTTGCAATATAATATATCATGTTGCTTATTCCTGATGGCTATATTTATTGCAGTGACACTGTTGGCATCAAGTTGCTGATTTTAAACACTTTTTATTTGACACAAGCTGTCATAATGACAAATGTTATTTCAACCCAACCCAACTGAACTTGTTTTTAGTCATCATGATGATCACCATGAAGGGGAAGTCCACACTTTTAGAGCTGACAGGCTCAAAAATAACCACAGCAAACAGATTTTAATACACTCATTACTGGTGTTTTTACTCTCCTTCTTGGCCCATTTAATTTTAATATTAGTGAAGTAGGAAAATTTGGATGACACTGGGTACTGCCCTACAAAACAAGAAGCCAAATATTTTAAAATAGATGCTGTATAACTGGATTGTCTAGTATTAAGCCAAAAAAAAGGCACATTTGTCTTGGATATGTTTCCTAAAACTAGATTAAAAGTTTTGCCCAAATAATGTAATTGGGGGGGTCCAAGCTGAAGTTGTGCTTATTATAATTAATGAAAACACAATTATTTTAGACTTGATATTCCTTAATAGAGATATTGTAGTGACCTCAGTCTTAAAATAAGGAAAGCAATCTCCGCTGGGATATTATATTGACTATTGTTGCATGTATTACTGGTTAAATCCACTTCAGTATTGGCTGGATATAATTTCTTAAAAGGAGATTAATTTTCTAATGAACAACTTGCTAGATAATTATTTTTGTAAATAAGAACAATTTCCAAGAAACAGGTTTCCCCCCCCTTTTTTTCCATTTATTCATGCCACAATTTGTATAGTACCTCTGAAAGGCAGCTCATTTAGCATATTTAGATCATTCATGGTATAAGAGCACCTGATTGCCTACCCTTATATAAATCCACCTGAAACATACAGAGGGGGAAAGGAGACTGTGTGTGTGGGCGGTGAAGGTACTGAGTGTGTGAATAGGGCTGTCATTGTCTACTGCCATTTGTGTGTGCATGTGTGTATGTGCCGGTGCGAAAATTGTAATTCTCACCTTGATGCATGTAGGATTGAGCCATCAATCTAGTTTATAGAGAGTGGAGGGTAAAATGAGGATAAAGAGAGTGGGGGAGAAAGATAACAGGGTGGAGGAGATGCAGGGGAAGGTGGGGGTGTGTGAACTAAAGAGGAAAGTCAAAAACCGAGACAAGAAAAAGAGCATAAAGACGAAAGAAAATGAGCTCAAAAACTGAGGGAAAAGGGGAACATGGAGGAAAAAAACATGGACAACAAAACAGACAGCAAAGGAGGGGAGCATTAAAATAAAACGGAGTGGAAGTAGACAATAAGATGAAGATTAGGAACAGCAGCACAAAAGGAAAGCACGATGCAAGATGAGAATGTAAATGAGAAAGGGAGAAAATGATAAAGTATAGGAAAGAAGAAAATGACTTGTAGAGATGGTGGGTGGGAAAAAGAAAAATGAATGGAGGAAAAAAGCCAATAGACGCTCCAACGACAACAAGAACAACAGCAGAGAGACGACAGGGAGCAAATGAACTGGTTTAAAGAGGACAGAGTACAAGCTGTTTTCGCTGTTGCCAGTCATTTGTGCTCGGTGTGTCATTCCTCTGCTCAGTGCCAGTTATGACCAGCTCCTCCCGTCACGGCCTCCGTCTTAGCGTGAGCCCAGGCATTTCATGATGAACACGGCTGAAGATGTTAAGCTGCAAACTCTCAGCCAACTTCTTACAGGCTTGCTTATCGATTAAAGGTAGACTAGGAGATCCTGGAAAAATGGTTCGAACAAGTTACATTTTAAAAATACACAATTCCAAAACCCTTTCTTCAGATTTCCCCCTGAAGCCCCGCTCCACACATCCGTGCGTACTTCTGAATTCAGGTCTGCAGGCATGTCTGTTCATCAGTATATTAGATTATAAGTTGGACTTTTCACTTGTTATTTTGATATGTAAGTAATCGTGGGCTAGTAGGAAGATCTGATTGTGGTAAGACTGATGTCAGGCTAGCAGCCCACTCAAGTTTGCTTTGAACGCTGTAATATGTGGATTTCACTTTTAAGTTTGTTGGTGGAACAGCCCCAATTCATTAGCCTGGCAAGCCAAACCATACATGAACTGTATAGTCTGGAATTGGACCACTGACAGAGCTGAAGCCTGTGGGTGGATTCGACCATTGTCATTCAAACTGTTCCTCCACGTAATAGGCCAGTTCTGACCAATCAAAGCAACCGACAGTGTGATGTATTCAGAGCTACAAGTGGAGCCAGCTGGTATGTTAGACTTCTACCGTAGCTGGTCGGCAAAACAGCCAATCCATCCTTCTTTAAACGTAGGACTTGAGTGCTTCTTTCTGCTCAACTTTCAAAGAAAAACTCAAGTCGAACTCTTCCAAAATTGATGACAAAAGCCGATTCAAACGAGCACGGTTCGTCAGCCACATCCATCTTCATTGCTGTCTATGGTTGTTCTGCTATCTCGCCGTCACACAGCCCTGTCGTCATTGTGCAAAGTCCGCCCCAATGACTCGCTACACAGACAAAGCATTTTGATTGGTCCTGTGTTGGAGCTAGAATTGTCTCTTACCTAGACCACAGGCTAAGCGTGAATATTTTCTGCCGCTAGGTGATCTAGATTTCTAGGCTAGCTGGCTAACATTACATTCCTTTATGATTTATGTTGGTGACAAAACAGCTTGCTGGCAAACTTTACATCCTAATATAGCGACTATAGCTAGCCAAGCTCTGGCTCAGGCTTTGTTTCCTGTACAAGTGCTCCAAACCTATGAGAATGCAATGTGCAATTCATGCATGAAGAGGGGTTTGTGCAGAGAGGGAGGGACAAATGGCAGTTGAGTTTGATAGATATAACCATTCAGTCATTTCAATGGGCTATTTAAAATGATTGGAGTGTGGTTTTTTTTTTTTTTAGTCCTGTCCATTCCACAGGTGCCTATATTTTTTTTTTTATTTTTGTGTTAGAGCATTAAATTCATTGGTTGCAATCGGGTGTGACGGAGATTTTTTAGCAATATAGTAAAAAAAAAAAAATGCTCCAGGAAAACTTCTCTTACCCTGCCTATAGTAAGTGAATTTTCAGTATGGAAACAGCCACCATACTACATGTTTTCATTCTAAAACACTGCTTCAGATGCTTTAAAGTAACTGACAATAAACAAGGACAACATTTCATTTGAGGCAGGGTATTCCTGTGTTCATCTTCCAAGTGTTTGAGAGAACCTGGGTCCTTTGTTTTTGTTTTTTTTTTTAATTTTTTTATATGTTAGCCTTCCTGTCAATGTGAAGCTTTTAGTAAAGTTTCAGAAATAATCTCTGTACATTCTAAAATTGCCTGTAACATACATCGCATGACCCGGGTCACAAGAATTGTTATAAATTGCTTCAATAATAGCTCACACTGTGAATATAGTCAGTTCTATGATTATCAAAAAGTGGAGTTTAACTACAGGACAGCTGCCAACAGAGACAACAAGGACGTTAAACCTGTATGATGTGGGTTCCATGTTGATTTAAAGGCTGGTAGTCAAGGTTGATATCTTGTTTCCTTCCAGAAAATGTCATATCAGGAGCGAGTGCAGGTGTACATAGTGTCATAGTTTACAAAAGTGTATGTTTTTGTCTGTCCATATTACAATGAGAGGGGGCTGCAAAAAGTTCATGGAGAAAGGCTGGTTTGAGTAATGGTGTTTATTTTTCAACATGTGCTCTATCTAGGTCAATACACTTCTGCAGGCATTGATACCAGCCTTTAAGTTAATCTGTATAAAACTGAAGGCCATGCAATTTAAACCATGTCAGAGCTATGTTCTTTTTCTTTCTTTCTTTTGAAGCCCCCTCATACAATCTTGAAACGGTCATTATTTCCAAAAGTCTCAGTTTTCAGGATTATAAAATACTTCGACTGTGTGAATGCCATGTGTAAATGAAAGGTTGTATTTTTTTTTCAGTCAAAAGTGTGGCCATAGCTGAAATTTGGACTATAGGATCACCATGGTAACTGGCACCACTTTATTTAAACCATTAAAATCCAGATTCAGGAGTGTGATTCAGCGGTCTGCAATCTATCGAAAGGTGTGTCTATCCATTAGTCCTCAATATATTTATAACAATAGTGTGACAAATAGGGAAAGGTCCTTTTCACCTTTAAACCTATACAGTACAATACTCTGTTCCTGGAAACTGGTACCAGTATACGACGGTACCTGTTTTCGGTACTTTTTGTGTGTATGTGTGGTGATTAAAGTCATTTTGTCTACAAAAATGTCGTTCTGTCATTCTGAATATTTGTGTCAACATCACAAGTGAAGTAACATAACATAAAACTTGAGAAAAATGTGTGTGAGGGAGGGCAAATAACTTAAAAATAAATATAACATTTTTCAGACAAAAGTGTTACGAACTAAGACAAACCACTGCCTCCAGCGTGAACTGTACTGCACATGTTTGGCAGTTCTTTCTCGGGAACATCAACATATCTATCATATCATTATTTATTTATTTTTTTTGACACCACTAACTCTTCCCTGATGCTGGCTGTAGGTGAGGATTTGCCGGCTGCTTCAGGTGCAGTGATGGTGCCTGGAGCTGGAGTCAGAGCCTGTGCTCCTTTTGGGCTTTTGACTACTGTACATTCCTCAGCCTTCGGGTGTATTTTATGTTTGACTCAGTGTTTCCTCAGGTTTGAGGTGTTGCCATGGCTGACTTTACATTTAGCATTACAGATATTGGAGCGAGCACAGTCTGCATCAACTTTAGCAAAGTGGAGCCACACCCTCCAACACTTTCTATCTGCCACGCTTGCTGTTATCATCAAGCTGCCACTGATATTATCACACTCTCATGCATCCAATGCCATCATCGCATCAGGCACACTCTCCTCTCCTCCACCTTGCAGCATGAGGATGCTTTCAAGTACCGAAATCTGGTACCATTTGACTTTATGTGAATCAATACTTGGTAGTACAGGCAGAATTCATTGGTACCAATAAAAGCACAGAATTTGGTACCCATTCCTAGTGACAGAATGTTGCAAAGTGGGTGCAAACACCTAGATGCAAAGATGAACTGAAATGTCTTTGGTGGCATAAAGTCAAGGTCGCTGTAACCACGTCAGTCCAATCTTATGAGCACAACATTTCAGAAAGGCCTCATGGGAAGTAATTTGTTCACTTGGACACAAGACTGAAGCACGACAATTTTGATCAAGGTTGTTGTGATCTGTTCCTTCCTCTTCCTTCCTTCAGAAACACCTTGAATTAATTTCTCTGCATTTGGCACAAACCTTCACTTTACAAAAGTGTAAGTTGTTCCCTCACAGAGCACATTTCGACCACACCTGAGAGAACGGTATGATCAGACTATTTTTGCAATGATGGTGGATGCATCTTACTGAATTTATTGTTATTATTGTTGTTGTTGTTGTTGTTGTTATGATAACCTTTATTTAACCAGGAAAAAGCTCATTGAGATTAAAAAATCTCTTTTTCAAGAGTATTCTGACCAAGGCAGCAGCAGCAGAAATTACAGAAAATAGAAATCGCAGCCATACATTAAACACTAAAAATATACATGAAACACAGTAAAATTCAGTACTAAAACCAAACATAAAACACATGCAGAAACTGAAAAAAATACGTGCTGCAAAGCTAAACTGGACTGAAAATGTTATCTCGCCAAAATGAGCCACATTTTGGATCAGCATGAAAACATAAAATGCAGCTTCATATGAGTCCAAGTTTTCTGCTCCAAGTTTGATTACAATTGTTCTACCTTGAAGATGGGCTTTGATTATAATTTGGCAGAATTTTCATGAAAATATACAATTTTATCCATTGGAACCTGTACTAATTTGTTTAGAAAGGTCACTCGGTAGTACCAATATTTACTTTGCATTAGCCACACTGGAAGCATGCTATTGTGAAACAAACTTTCATTTTTATTAATTGCCATCGGGTCAATTTACAGTTCACAAAAAAACAGGAAAATGTTCATGTAACTTTTCTAGCACTACTCAGAAGTGGTACTCTAGGGTTCTGGTGTTGTGGTTTTCAGGGCTGATTCTGATGCAGATTATTAGCAATCAAGGAAACTGGCGTAATGATGCACATATCAGGGTTGTGTCTGTCACTCTGTCACTGTGGTAGCTGCATGGAGGTGTGTGGGTGTCACTGAGATGTAGCTGTACTCATTAATATCACCTGCACCCGTTTCGTTTCAGTTTTATTTGTAACAGAGAGGGTGAGTTGGCTGCCAGTTCTTTCTGAAATGCTTTCCACTACCGCCCTGCCACATATGTAGAGTATTTTGTGTAAAATACTGCATGTGGGTAGTAAAATTCAGTAAATACTGTGTGTGGGTGCGTATGATAGATGATAAAAATGGAGTCACACCAACATCCATGTACGAAAGATGGTGCGTCAGACAGATCACCCTACCCCAGCCTTCTGAGAGCTACTAACTGTCAAACTCTGGTCCTCGAGGGCCGTTATCGTGCATGTTTTAGATATTTCCCTCTTCCAGCACACCTGGTTCAATTATTGATCACTTCATCATCTAGCTCTGCAGAAGCCTGATAATGATGTAATGGCTTCCAGGTGTGCTGGAAGAGGAAAATATTTAAAACATGCAGGATACCGGCCCTTGAGGACCAGAGTTTGACACCCCTGAAATAGACCAACTCCAATACAACGCTGTTTTTTTTTTTTGTTTTTTTTAAGTATAACGTCATATGACTTTTATCAGTTTTCACTTTGAACTGCGGTAAGCATACAGTTAAACCAGAAGTATTTGGACAGTGACAGAAATTTTGCACAATTTTGTTCTGGAATGACCTCCATTTTACAGACTTAATTTGGCAAAGTACAAAGAGGGAACAGGCCACATCTGGACATCATCATAGCTCATGACATCGTAGTTATGAACAAGCTGCTCACAAAAAGGACATGCTTCTGTTGTCTTTTGCACTTTTGCCCAAAAAGTGAAATTGAAAATCGAGTTTTTAGAGGGAAAAAAAAAAAAATCGCAATTTTATTTTTGGCCATCATAGTCCCTGACATCATACTCAAAGAAAAGGGCCTGGGGGAAGGAATCACATGAGAAAGACGATGAGGGAAAGAAAATGCAAAAATGACAGCACCTGACTTTTGTCATCCCATAACACTATTGAGGAACCCGTTGAAAAAGAACTCCAAGGGATCATAACCAAGTGGCAGAGTGTGGCATCTTAGGAGTGAGAAGAGGTTTGAGTGAAAGGAAGTTACCCAAGAGTATGGCTGTGCAATTTTGTTGTCAAACGATCTCAAAACTCATATAATCGAGTTGAAACAATTAATTTTCCTTTTTTTTAAAAATTTTTTACACAATTTCATGAGCAATACATTCCATTCCATTGCAAAACAGCTGTAAAGTACATATTTGTAGCCAAAATATATTTTCAAGTTGAATGTTTTGCATAAAGAATCAATAACAAAGTGTTTTTTGAGTGAGAGAAATGCTGAATAAATGCATTGTGAAACTCAAAATTAATCGTTTGAATGATCGAGATTTCAATATTCACCAAAATAATGGAGATAGTGATTTTTATTTTTTTTTTCCATAATTGAGCAACCCAACTTTTAATTGATAGGTGAGTTGAAAATGGAAAGAGACAGGAAATGTGGGGAGAGCATGGAGCAAATGGTCCAATCAGGAAATGAACCAGGGTTTTTTTTTATCAATTTGGTATCCACTCCCATTTCGTCACCACAAAAAAGCTAGAGATTTATGCATTTCCCAGTTTCTAGACAGAGGAGAACGTTGTGCTGCTCTTGTACTGGAGATATCACCTCAGCACATCTTGACTTTATTCGACTTGATTTGATTTTGGCACTAGCACATTGCATTTCCACTGCAGATATAGTGGTCCATCAGCATGGCTCATTGTCTTAATTTGCCTCAACATGATGACACGCATAGTTACTGAGGCAACGACAATTCTGGACCGGCGACCAGTCTGCATCTGCATCAACGTTTGTCGAAGGTGAAGGTGATACTAGAAACAGTATCTGACAGGACACTCTGGTCTCTGCTCTGATGTAATGGAAACGCAAAGAATGCTGTGCTGAGGTGAGGTAAAGCGAGATGATACCATGAGTGGAAAAGCAGCATTTGTGTGGAAAGAGATGGGAAGTTCATCCATGGAAAAGTTTGATCCCAAATACTGTGGACTTGATGGATTAACAGGACCCCAACAGTAGATTTTTTTAGTCTTATGTATTGTAACTGTAGTAAGAGGTATGTGCAGACTTCTTGTTTTACAATATTGTCATAATGTATTTAACTCATACATGTCAGGGAGATCACACCTTCACACTTAGAGTATTTTAGGCTGGGGAATCGCACATCTGAGATAAGGATCTAAGTTTGTCATGTGATCTACTTTTCAGAAGGACTGTGCAAGTTCTGTCGTTAAAAGATCATTAAAAGCACTGTCCAAAGTTTTCTACCCAGCATTTGTTTAAAATTTCCTCTCGTAAATTTGTAACTGCAGTAGTTTACAGGGATTCTATAGCATCTGTCCAAACTAAAGTGTTTGCATTTGCAACGTATCAACCTGCAGAGTTTGTGTGAAGCATCGTTTTGCTTTGGAAGAAGAAATAATGATGAAGAGTTACATGAAGTCTCCCAATGTCTGACCTCTGATGTGTAGTGAGTCTAATTTCCACATGTATTTAAGAGTTACACTAGTGTTAAAGCATTGTTTAGGGTTGCACAGTATTGGCAAAATTTGCGAAATGGATGTATAGCATATTATCTATATATTACATATATATATATATATATATATATATATTGCGATAATAATATTGCGATATTTCTTGTTCACCTAAATTAATACTAATTTCATGTAAGAAAAGTGTTCCTTAAAATTGTTAAAATGTGCCTATTGTTTTGTATGGATGAATCAATTATTTAGAATTTAAGACAAAATACTGAACTACTACAATCAGTTCCACAATTCTGTCCAAAAACCTGTTGATGCTGCT
>JAQQZY010000017.1:11666011-11689427 GCA_030068375.1 Ostorhinchus rueppellii | reverse complement strand
CTTGGACAAAGTTGTGCTCTGAAAATATTCACATCTTTTCAACATTAATAACATGTAAACTTGCATTCAACCAGCAGGAGTAGCATTATTTCAGTTATTATGGTAGAAAAACTAGCATGTTAGAGTAATAGAGAAAACCACTGTGTTACCCCATGGTGTGGAAAACAGAAAGTAAATAAAAATAAAATAAGATCAATTATTGCACGTCTTTGCGATATGAATATTGCACACTCTGTCAGGGCAATCAGGGCAACCAATGGAAACACTACAACTGCAATCATCAAACAACAAATTTATACACAGCCTAAACCTAAAGCCTAAAACCAGAGAAAACTCGAGAAAAACTGGTAGAAAAGTTTGATTGAAACTCTACTACAGTACATACTACAGGTGAGAAATTTGTGGTTTAGATCATGAAACGTGAATCTACTCCAGAGGAACATCATATGATTTTTGGGTCAGAACACCCAGCCTTACTGTACTTAACTGGAAGTAAAATGTGCCATGCAACAATGAACTGTATGTATTATGGAGTGCTTGAAACTTGTCAGTTTGTGCTTTGGGGTTGATTGTACATTGAATAGTGCAGGTGTTTTATGACAGAGCATGAGTCACTTCTGTCTGAAGTCTATGTTTTTGTGGTTGAAGTGCATTTTTTACTGAAAGTTAACTGATGTGCACAGGTGTGTTTGTTAAGCACAAAGTGTGAAAAGTGTTGAGAAAGTGGAAGGTGGTATTGAAGTAAGTATGAAAATGATATTAAAGAAAATGTAATGAAATCTTGTCACAAATAAGTCCAGTCCAACTTTCATCTCCCCCCAAGTGGTAAATTTGTATTTTCAGTCCTGAAGGTGTTCTCTAAAACACACTTTTTCCTCAAACTGTCAACTTCATCTTTCTGTTGCATGGAGCCTATCACTGCTTCACTTCGTTGCTGTCGGTGTTGTTGTTGTTGTTGGGGCTAATAGCAGATGTAGCCTCTCTATTAGCACTTAATCTCCTTGCCAAGAGAGTGAAGAAAGCAATATTACCAGGAGGATTTAAACGAGGGCTCCTCTATCTTCCTCCTCTTCCTCCTCCTGCTCAACCCGCCTCTGAAAACTCACATCATTCATTCTTCCTCAGCAACAAAGACCCACACACACATTATTGTGTATTCCCTGACTGGCCCTGCTGCTTGGGGCCAATAAAGGAAGGGATTAGATTGAAAGCTCTAAACTCTGCACACACCTCGAACACACACAAGCTGGCGTCAAGACATTTAATAATGGATCTGAGTGTGTGTGCATGTTGTGTCCTTGAGTGTGTTTGTGTGTATTTTCACAGAAAGGGCTGACTTCTCTGTCGTTATTAGTTTTTATTACTTTGTTACTTTGTTGGTTGTTTAATAACTGTACGGTGCGTTTATGTGGGTTAGACACAAAATGTGTGTTGCACTATATTTATTTCATTTCCGTGCGCTACCTGGGTCAAAAAAGAAAAAGAAAAAACAACATTCTTTGAAGGTGCTTCGATGCAAAGCAAAGGTGAAAGAGAGGGTGAGAGGCTGTTTGTGTGTGAGGGAAAAAGCAGGAGTGTGATAGAGGAGCAGACAGAGAGGAATACAGGAAAAGAACGACCACATTTTATATTTTGTCGCTTCTCTTAAGTTTGTTTTTATTCATGGCTTTTGCAGAGTGTGAATTATTGCTCAGCTTCCAGACTGCTTGCTCTGCAGTGTTTGCTAAGCATCCCACAGCACACACTCACATGCATACACACACATACATAGTCTCAGGCATTTCTATTCTCTAGTGAAGGTGGGTTTTGTGGGAGAAGGTGAGGAATTTTGAACAGCCGTGATTGGATAAACAGTTTCCCGGACTGCTGTCCGCTGGGATATATGTATGTATGGATTAGAGAGAGAGGGAGCGGTAATATCTGTGGCAACAACAGCACCTGAATCGTTGATGTGGTATTATTTTGTAGAAGAGGCAGGAAACATCCTGGTGTGTGTGACAGTATTTTGCATTTGGAAATGTAACACGGCTAGGCACACGTACCCTGGCTGTCTGAAAACTGTGATTACATTTAATGGGATTGCATGAAGTCCTGTAATGCTTATGTAGTACAGGGAAGGTGGAGGGATGGGTGATGGATGATTTACAACGATCTCATTGAAGAAATTGGATACAATGTATTATTTTGTTTTCATATACGTGTGAAAATAAGAATCTCTCGGCCAAATCTACAAAATGATTGTAATAGAGTAGGTGCAATTGAGCAAAAAAGATTGCATGCAATTCACACAACACCCACAAAGGCACCAGTGTTGTAAATATATCCTGAATTTGCAGGGATGTAAATTAGGTATATATTCATATACTGGGTGTATGACTGTGACCCTTTTTTTTTTTTTTTTTGCAGATAAGCCATAGTGCGAATACCATGTAATTTACAAAAGACCAGCACAAATTGCACGGTTTAACTGGTGTACTTACCATCTGCTGAAAGCTGGTGTGAGCTATGCGTTAACACACCTTTAACTCACTATCTCTTTCTGTATATGTCTGTATCTCCAAATATCCAAGTATCTGAGGCTTGAATGACATGAAAATAATGTTTAATGATACCAGGTGAGAAATCTTCAGTCAAATATTGGAGTGATTATTTTGATATGCATGTTTTTTCTGGGTTTTGGGCATGTAAATATAAAAAAGGACTGGTGATCAGACTGCTGTATAACATATCCATACATACTCATTATCCTGCAGTCCTGTAGTGTAATTTTTGCAAAACACACAACATTAATGACTGTTAATGAAGTTACAGCTGCTGCATGGTGCATAAAAGCACAGTTTTCTTAGAAGTTCCAAGGCACCGTGACACATATCCAGCTGTGAGTACTAAACAGAACATAAGTATTAATATTTCTGTGAAAATCCATATATATTCAGTGGCAAATAACATTATTTATATTGTCAGACATTAATTAGTCACGTTTCCCACCTGTCTACATACAACTGTAGCTGGAGTCTATTTTGATGGACAGTTAAGTAGATATTATGAACTGATGTTAAATACTATAGAGGCATGAATGTTGATTTGATTGTGTGTTTGAGTCTCTGTTCATTAAAAACACTAAATGGTATGTGTTGTTTTCATTACGGACCTTTATCTGTGGCTGAAAAACCAGAATCTCTGACTCAAAACAAGTGCAAAACTTTATGTTTGCGGCACTACAGCATTATTGTAAAACTAGCTTGTGAACCTGTGGGGAGCCATGGGTTCTACATGTGGTAGTTTTTATCCTGACTTGGGAAAAGATGTTTGTCTATATTTTATAAGTACTGATATAAAAATGATACCAAACTGCAGCAGTTAGCTCTTTCCAGATTTTGTGTGATAACCTCTCAGCTGGCATGTCTTTTTCTGCACATGAAATTTGACACCATGGCAACACAGTCCTATTGTTTATCTGTTTAGGTTACCCACTTCTATCCTATGATTGGAGAATTCTGGTCATAGCAATGCGATTGTAAGGCCATTGTATTGCCAAATAACTAATAGCTTCTAAAATTTGGTCCTATCAACTTGCCGTTTTTGTTAGTCTCTTCCTTGACCAAAAATACATAAGTATGTGTTACTTGCCAGGAGGTCTAGGGCGCTGACATGTTACAAAAGTAAATGTATGTAAAAGTGGGGGAAAAAAAAAAGATTAAAAATGTAAATGCATGTAAAGTCTGGGTGGAGACCAGTGAGGAAAAACATGGGACGCAGGTTGCTAGTAGTAAAAACAAGGTTCAGAGTTTATTATATAGAACAAAGAAACAAGCCAACAGTGGCATACATCTATGTTGTAAGTTAAACAAAACTAAACAGAGCATTGGACCCACTGGCCATCTTCATTTTAGACCCTCCTGGATTTATAGGCTGAGGTACCAGGTGTCGTTAATCAGCCTGGACAGGGGCGGAGCCATGGAGAACAAAACTAGAAACGGCCCCAGCATAACAATTTGCCAAACTGCAGCAGTCAGCTCTTTCCGGATTTTGTTTGATGCCCTAGACACACACATACACAGTTCACTTCCCTTTTATAATATAGATTGGTGTGAAGCATATAAACTACACGAGAAAGCATCGTCAGAATAGCTGGATAAGTTATGTTACACATGGCTGAAATAAACAGAGTAGAAAAAGTAGAGGTTATGACCTGGAAACAAAACTAAAACAATATGATAAAATAAATAACTTACTTCCTGAATCAGTCTCTAACCTGTGGAAACTGGTAGCCATTTTTTTCCCACATTTTATGGGTCAGCTGATCAGTCAAAGTTAAATGTTCTGTCAGAATGCATTCAATAAAGGTGTTTCCATCTTCCTTTTAGCACATTAACTTTTTTTTTTTTTAATAAAAGGCAAAACCTCCTCAAATGTGCATAGAAACTCCCATCAGTCTCTTCTAAAGTGGCTATACTTTTGCGAGTTTTATTGAGGAGTTAGCATCGAATGAAACAGAATCTATTAAAGCAGAGTTTAGTACAGCCCTAATATTTTTTTCCCGGGATGTTTATAGATTAGTTCATGCATTAGTTTTCAGGTTGAAGCATTCTCGCTTATGTGTGAAGGGTAAAATGTGCATCTGTACAAGGTAACGTTTAAATTACATTCCATCTGTCACCTCATACATATGCATGCAGAAACACCTTATACACACAGTCAGCCTTGCTTGTTTATTTATTTATTTCCACATTTTGAGTTCAGTTTAACAGAGAGAAAACCTTGCTTGCACAGCTGCAAAGAAAATGCTTTAAATTCAAGGAGAATTTTAGACGTAAACACCTACAAACATTTTTTCCTCCGCTCTCCTCCACTGTCTCCGTCTGAAGACTTTGCGGTCCATGCTTTTATCCCCGGCTCTTTGCTGTACCATGAATATGCGATGTGATCCTCTCTTGATCCCTGTGGGGAAACTCTGCCTCGTCTGCGCTCTGCTGCTTCCATTGGGGGGTCAAGGGTCAGACCACAATGTTAGGTGAAGACTAGCACCTTGTGGACCTGGTACATATTAAGTGCCTTGCTTCATGACACTTCATCTGGGAGTCTAATGAATGATGAAGTGGCAGGTTTTGTTTATGTTTCAGGGACATTTGTTAAATTAAAGTTTGAATGAAGATAAATGCAGGTTTGTGTGTGTTTGTCATGCAATTATTTTGAATGAAGATAAATGTGTGTGTGTGTCTGTTTGTGGGTTTGTATCTGAATGTGTGTGAATGTTCAATTCATACACAGAAGAAATCAAACCTCAATTTATGATGCAAGTTGAATTAACCTAACATTTACATGGGCTCAGTTGGTAGAGCAGTTTGTCCAATGACTGAAGGGTTGGCGGTTCATATCTTGGCTCTGACTGTTCACATGTTGAAGTGTCCTTGAGCAAGACACTGAACCCTAAATTCTGCAGTATGGTCTGGCAGCGCCTTGCATGGCAGCAACCGCCTACTGGTGTATGAGTGTGTATGTGTGTGAATGGGTAAATGTGAGACTTTGTAAAGCGCTTTGGGTACCATGAAGGTGTAGAAAATGCATTATGTAAGTGTAGTCCATTTGCCATTTACATATATCCACCATATCAATCGATTGTGCTCTCATAAGTAACATATGTGTGTGCGTGGGTCTGGGCAATACAGTCAATCTGACATCAGAATTTTTTTTTAGCTCATCAGCATTTAGATTTATATAAATGTGTAAAAAAAAAATTGTTCAAAAATCTTTCCGACTCTCCTGTTCTTGTAGGTTGTGACAGTCTCCTGCTGTAGAACCAACAGTATCACTATCGTATTTGGGTTGAAGCCCCTTGGTACCTGGTTTCCATTTCAGAAATATCTGGATGAAATTACTTGACTGTTTGTTTATTTCCATTGTTTTTTGGTTTTTTTTTTTTAATCAGTTCAACAATTTTTATAAAGCCCTGTGAGGCGTCTTTGTTGTGAAATTGGGCTCTATAAATAAAATTGAATTGAATAGAGTTAAATTAAATGTCCAACACTTTTAAAAGCTGGTCGTGGGTCACAGATGAGTGACAGAGGAGCAAACGAGATGGTTAATTCGGTTTGTCAGTTATTCATCAAAATGTTTATTATGACAAATGTAATTAAAGGTGGGGTCTGAGATGTTTTTCTGGAGCATGTTTTTTACTATATTGCTAAAATTCCCTTCATACCCTGATTGAAAAAAAAAAAAAAAAATTAAATGCGCTGACACAAAAATGAAAAGTTTTAGTCACCTGTGGAACGGACAGGACTGAAAAAACAACATCCAATCATTTTGAGCGCCCAATCGAAATGATTGAACGGTGATATGTACATCAAATTCAACTGCCATTTGTCCCGCCCTGCCCTAAGCATTGCACGTTCCGGTAGGCTGGAGGCGTGGCTTTGGGGGAGGAGTCTGAAAAAAAGAGTTGGGACTTTTGAATCATGTCTTTTCAAAATGTAGCCTGCTCGAGCCGTTTTTCTAATATGTCAGACCCCACCTTTAATGGAGATATAAAAACATATCTTCATTTTACTGACTAGCCCTATGTGTGTGTTTGTGTGTGAATATATTGTAAATGTGTGTGTTTAAACAGGCAGTTCTAAGAAGTGTGTATTACTGTGGCCATATATAATATATATCATGTCCATGAGGAAACCTCCTCCGCTGTAGGTTTTTCCCTGACCCTGTGCTACATTTAAGATATAGAGATACAAAACGTGGACACAATTTACACAAACATCAACACACATACACGCACATGGTACAACAACAACAACCAACAGCTGTCAGACTGATTTCCGTCCTGTCCCTGTGCTCCCATGATTCATTGCTCTGCTGGTAGATTTCAGGTTTAGTGGAGAGTCGTGTGCCTGTGTTATGAAATATAATATGGGTATGTGTACATGTTTCCCGTTTACGTAGGTGTGTGTAGATTTGAGTGTGGTGTGTGTGTGTTTTTGTGTGTGTTTGGGTCACAGACAGAGATGTATGAGCTGGAACAGAAAACAATGTTGAAACCAAACAAGCATTGCTGCTGCAGGGAGAGATCTATACACACCCTTAATTGATGACTGAGCAGTGTGTGTGTGTGTGTGTGTGAGTTTGTGTTTGTTTGTGTGTCCTACATGTTGACGATAGGAGAGAGAAAGACAAGAAGGTGTTTGTCTCAGTGTGTGTTTGTGTTTGTTTGTCTGAGTGTGTGTGTGTTGTATTGATGTAACAGCGCTCTCTCCAGACCTGAGCTCAATAAGCTCCGACTTCAAACAAACACCGACCACTTCGCACAGGAGGAGGAGGGAATAGGGGGGAAGGAAAGGAGCTACAAATAAATGAAGGGGAAAAGGGAGATGAGGAGGGGGAGGAAGAGGAGGAGGAGGGCAGCCAGGTAATGTAGGAAAAACTAGGAGATGGAGTAAAAATGAAAAAAAAAAACACAGAAAAAGACAGGAAGGAGGAACCAGGCTCAGAAAACGAATGAGCAATGACAAGAAAAAATGAAAATGTGACAAACATATAAGAAATAGTACTTTATGGTGCTACTTACGACTTCTGAGATCCCTAACTTTGACAAAAAAAATAGTGACTGTCAACGGCACGAGGTTCCAGTTCCCACAAACATGGTAAAGAAAGGATAATCTTGTTTTCTGTTGCACATCTCAATGGACTGCATCTGTCATCACACGACATACACGTCACCAACACAAAAATGATTTCACATTAAACCATAAAGACCCACTGCTACTTTTGTGGCATTTCCCAAATACATTTTTCTCTCTATTTAACCTTTCTTAAGCTATTTTTCACCATTTATTGTAATATTATCCTCTATATTTATCATTTTTTTTGCAGTGAAAATAAGGTATTTTCCTATATTTAATTCTCTGATAATGTTGATGTTCATAAAAGCTCAGATTGAAGTTGGTTGTCATATCAAAAGCAGAGAACAATGAAGAAAACATGACTTCTTCAGCAAAATATACCATTAACGGAGCATAAACCCAGTGTGTACATCCACTGTTATTATATCCAACTCCATGGGTTTTACTGGTGAATTAATGTTGTAGAAAATGACGGGGTTTCCATGTTTACTATGGAGTTTCTGAACGTCCAAATGGGTCATATCTGATGACCATGAAAAGATGACAAACTGTATTTTACATCAATTATTTGCATGTATTGATAGAATTAGTGGATCAAAAGATGTTAAACAGTTTAGATCAGGAGATGGTATTTTTCACCAGCAGCTGTTTGGGTCTTTATGGGTTAAACTTCAAAAAATGTTAGCCCCTTGATGCCGATTGTCACAAATTTGCATCAAACCCCCTCCACTCCAAAGTGCAACCAAAGTATTATCTACTTAAAAGCGAAAACACAAGTGAAATCTTTTTTTTTTCCATAGTTGGAAATAAAATTAGGTTAAAGGAGGTGCAATTTTTTTTCTTTATGTATACAAATTAGTCCTGCTATAGAAAGTCTCATTTGCAAGAAATATAATTATATAGTTAAAGTAAGTCCAAATCTGGATTTGTTGATGCTGCAGAGACATCTTCAGACTCTGAACAGATCCTCGACAAAGACAGTTACAGAGACAATCACCTCCATTGACTTTCAGGTGTGTAGTTTAGGTGTGTATTCATGTAATTTCACAGTCTGACAGTAACACCTCTTTACAACAAACTGCGAGTTTGTTGATTTGCAACATATTTTTTTAAGTAGAAGTCGACCAATATGGGTTTTTCTGAGGATGATGTTGATTTTTAAAAACATGGTCAGGTGATGATAATTAAGATTTTTATGCAGCAATATAAATGAAATTATTAATACACATACACATAGTACCAGACTTTCCGGACTATAAGCCACTACTTTTTTCTCGGTTTGAACCTTGTGGCTTGTACAACGATGTAGCTCAAGTATAGATTTTTTTTACAGCCTACTGGTCTCCAGGGGGCGCTCTTAGCAGGTTGCGTAAAAACGAAACAGGTGGGAGAGGCGATGCGCTGAGGAAGGTGCTAGTTTTACGCTTAACTCATTCACACAACCTCATCATGGAAAAGACATGAAGAAATGCATATACAGTACACTGAAAAAGAGGACTTCAATGGTTTCAGGAAGATGGAGATAGCATCAAGGATTTTTCTGGTTTTCTTAACCTGACGTGTTACTGCTGTGTTACAGGCACCGTTTGGAAAAAAGTAGTGAAGGTATGTAAATGAACTTTTAAATAAGCTTTCTCTTTACCATCTTTCTGTGTAAATATCTCATGTCACAACGTGGACACCTGTGGCTTATAGTCAGGTGCGGCTAACATTCAGGTGTGGCTTATAGCCTGGAAAATACGGTACTCTTTTAATATTTATTGAATTTCAAGTTCTGCCAACAGAGGTGCCTGATCAAACATCTTATTTTATCTTTACTACTGATCAAATATCAGCTTTCAAAAAAAAAAAAAAAAAAAATTAAGGCTGATGGTTGATTTTGGGGGGAAAAAAAAAATCAATATATTGGTCTAGCTCTATGTGTAACTAATCAAACTTCCTGTGTGTAAATGATTCGTAATTCAAGCTGGATCAAAAAATTCTCGTCTTTGGCTATTGACTGCTGTACAAATTTTTTATTTTTTTTATTTTTAACAACAGAAGGTTCTATTGAGCACAAACTGGAGGATGTTTAAGTACAGAGCAAGCCATGATTGAATCTGCAGGAGCTGAAATCCTAGGGAAAAAATCCCAGAAAATAAAAAATGCAGCTTTCTCCTCTCAGTCCAAATGAAAACAATTCATATTAATATAGAGGAGCTGTCAGGATTTTGCGCCGCAGTGCAAAAGAGAAGACGCCAAGCTACGGAGTAAATCAGTGGAGTAATGTCTTAACAGAGATTCGTAATTACCGTTGTCAGTCATGTGTTTACACTTCCTGCCTGCGTGAAAACACCTGTGATTAGTCAAAATGGATAGAAGTCTTTATTCCTGTTCTTCTCAGACCACTTGGTTACAATATGCTGAAAGGTAATTATGGATTTTTTCCCCCCAATGATGCCAAGAAACTATCATGTACTGTAGCTTTAAGTACTATGAAAATCACTCAAAGCAGAACAGGCTGGTTTGTGTAGCCTCTTGTCAGCTGTGTAAAAGCAGGTACGATTTATAGCTGATTTTAGCAGGTGTCACTCAAAGCTATGGTGCTTGATGATCTTTTTTAGCATCATTAGGCAAAAATTCCATAATTACCTTTCAGCTTAGTGTAATTCATGTGATCTGAGAGACTTCTGCATCTAATTCCTGCCTGTGTTTTTGGAGCTGTATACAACTCTACCCCATAATGCCTTTATTTTAGCTAATTGCAGGTGTTTTTAGAGTTTCTGTCATTGCTGGTTACATTCTGTCAGATGAGACCAGGACATGACTCTACCGCTCTACTGTATAGTCAGTTCAGAAGCTTAGAAAAGTGGCTTTACCATGATGGCATGGAATAATTTCATGTCGTCTATATTTATATTTAGCCTTTTAATTTGGACAGAGCAGAGAGCAGAGGGATGGGGCACATTTTCTCCATAATTTCAGCTTTTCTATCAACTCTTCAAACGTACATTTTGATAAACAAATGACTATTTTATGTATTCCATGATATGCTCACATCTGTCATACTGATCAGGCTTCATTTTTCTAGAATGAATTTGTTTTACATTATCAGTAGTTGAATGGAGTCGGTTTACAGGCCCTCAGAGATGAAAACACAATACAATTTTATTTTTCCTACTACACTATTAATATACATTTAAAATTGTAACAATGTTATGGTGTTATGATTAATCACGATTTTAAACATCACGGTTAATTAATCATCAAGGGTGCCAAAAACCGTCTCATAAAGCACAGTAGATTAAGACCACAATACGCACTTCCTGCATGGAACAAAAGCAACATTACAGAAGCACTGCATTCAGCATTCAGTGAAAATGACAGAGGAGGAACAAGCTTAAGAAATGTAGATGGTAAATATGTTTTTGATGCAGGCTCACTTTCGTTTCCATACAGTTTGCATTCGCTCCCATCATCTACACAGCTTCAGGCTACCATTGTCCGACCCATTCACAACAGTCTGGCTGCATAGCTTTGGTAGAGTAAAGCCATTCTTCTCCAGCAGTTCAGACTGTCATACAAGGTTCAGGAGGGTTAACTTGTGAAATGATGCAGTAAACACGGTCTGTTTAATAACAAGGAAAACTGCATAAAATAGTCTAATACTTCAGAACAGAGGGCGATGTAGAGGAATTTGTAATGCATGTTAAGTTTCACTTTCATGACTACTACGATTACTTTGTGGGGTTTCATAATGAAACTGTAATTATTTCTCTGATGATAAATGTAGCGCCAAAATCTCTAATGGTTACATCCTCGTGTACATTATGATGAGTTTGATGTTTCAAACTCTCAAGAGCATGGATCAGAAAATCACTTAAGATTACCAAAACAACCAATGAGTTAACTCTATATATGCCACATATGTACCACGTAGACTGAATTGATAGATAGATTGAATTCAATATTGTAGTTTTTTTTTTTTTTTTTTTTGTAACTACCATGTAGGATTCTAGACTGTTATTGTATGTTTTATTATGTAATTGTGTTCTGTATGCGGACCCTATGAAGAATAGCCATTACTCCTACTATGGAGTGATGGCTAATGGGGATCCTAACAAATAAACAAATAAATAAATAGACTGTATCACTCACTGTATCAAGTATAAAGCTCAATGTTTACACACATCTGTATGATTTTGACAATTGGCCAGAATAACACAGCGTCTTAAAATCTTCACATGCTGGTACTATAGTTGGGGTGGCCATGGCTCGAGAGGCAGAGTCAGTTGTCGAGTAATTGAAGGGTTGGCGGTTCAAATCCCACTCTGCCCTAGACACTTCACCTTCCTTTCCTCCAGTGCTGCTACTCATACTGGTGTCAATGTGAATTGGCAACCACGCTTCTGTCAGCATGACAGCAGCTGTGGCTACATATGTAGCTTACCACCACCACAGTGTGAATGTGTGAGTGAATAAATAATGGAACCACTGTGCACTTTGAGGATGTGGTCATAGAAAAGCACTATATAAATCAAATCCATGATTATCAGAGATCACATTACAGCTAAGCTCTGTTTTTAGACACAAAACAGCTACAGTAAAACCACAAAACCACCTGATTTTCTGTAAAAGAAATGCTGTGATTTCAGAATCAAACTTGTTGTAAAGTGACTCATTACTCCCTCTAGTGGTCACATAAATCCGGTGGTCTGCCAGTGTAAATATACTGAGCTCGTAACCCAGTTATCTAGTACACTGGCATCTTTGGCAGAACCTCAGAGCTCTTTGTTTTATGATTTTGATAATTTATTAATATTTGAGTAGAAATAATATGTATTCTCCCTTTAATGAAAGATGTTGAATTATGATTGAAACAGAAACAACATTGTCCTCACATATTTCTCTGTGATGAGGCAGCCAGAGATGCAAACCTTCAGAAGTATGTAAGATGACGTGTTAGTTGTTTTAATTAAACATTTGACTCTCCTCCTCATTGTCATCATCATCTGCTCATTATTTTGGTGACGTCCACTCCACATCAAAGTTATAAATGTAACTGCTGATTTCAGGGGCCTTCATGTTTACTTGTGACAGAGTGCTGCGGGTAACATCTTTGTTGTTGTTGTTGACTGTGGGCGATCACACCAGAAGCTGATTTTGGCCACATTTTAAAAATTATTTTTAAAAAATGGGATCTGAGCAATGAATCAGAACTGAACTGAGCACTAAAGCTTGCAGCGGGAACATAGCCTTAAAGAAAAAGATGTCATTCAATTGTTAAAATGCAGTGCAAAGTTTGTTTTAGACAGTATCTCTCCATTCTTGTGTTTATTTCCACAAGTTATTAAAACTTACAAAAATATATCAAGCTATATTTAGTCAAGATCAAGGCGTTATAATCTCATTACCTGGACACCAAAGCCAGTTTGTTTATCTATAATAAAAATGTCCTGTGCAGTTCATGGTTGTTCGACTCTGATTAAAGCCAGATGTGAAGCACTGATCAATCGTTTTGTCTGACTGTTTCCATTACTTTCATTTCTACTATAAATAAGGGCACAGCCCTGAGCTGTTCTGATGTTGAGTCAAAGATCTGAAGTGTCGATTTATTTATTTATTTTTTTACAAAACCGTTTTCAGTTTCAATGGATAACAAGATAGTTAGTTGTGACCTGGAGATAACAAAAGTTTGATCTCTCTCTCCACGCCACAAAAACTAGCCTAATTGGCAAGAGGGAGATAACAGGATTAGCAAAAAATGTTTATGTAAATGAGATTTGTCTTCCTGTTAGTCACTTAGAGAATCCTGCAGAAAATGTGGATGTTGTCTGGTGTATCTGACCTGCTGGGCTGCAACTAATCCTCCTTGTACCTGTTTGTTATGCGTCTGCTCCGACAGCGGTGGTCTCAGCCATGTTTTCAGGTCATCCATCTGTCTGGTTGTCTTATTCTCATGAATTAGGTACAAATGTTTGATTGTACTCACTCAGTGGATTTACATAACACTTAAAAAAATTTATTATTGTTAGTAGAACTAAAACTTTAAATGTTTGCTCGACTAAAATTGAAGTTTTAATAGCCGGACTAACACACTTACAAAAATTAATTAACTTAATTACATAAATTAAGTCGACCTACCCCTGCATGTGTACAGACCAGTTGGACCAGAACAAGATGAGATGTTCTGCACATCTCTTTTTTTGTAATTTAGTGACTGACCTGTTCTTTGTTTTGGACTGTATACTTTGGTGACTGGCCAGGTCATGTGGAATTGGTAAGGGAAAATGTAGGCTCCACACCATAGTTTTAGGTAGCGAGCCATGCAGCCGCGATTTGCACACACAATTTTGGAAAAACATGGCAAAAAAAACAGTGCACGTCTTGGCCAAAGCCATGCTAAATATCTATATTATTGTGTCTCACCTTGTCAGTTCCTAATTTTGGCTAAATCCATCTTTTTTTTTCTTTTTTTTTTTTTGCTAAAATTCCTCGAAAGATTGTCTCAACTACACAAGAAGCAACTGAGTTCCAGTTTTACATTTTGCCATGAAACACACGATGTAATTGGTCAATTGATGTACCATTTGAAAGCAGGCCTCTGATTGGCCTGAAAGTCAAGCCTGGCAATACCCACCTACCCCGTACCCGGTCAGCTGCCAGGAAAACAAGTGCAGCAGCAGCAGCAGCTTCTTGTTGGCTGGGCAGTGTGTTCTTATAATGTCATTTAGGGCTTTTGTTGAATCTTAAATTGATGTGAACACATAACTACAACTAGTTTTGTGCAAAACTGAAGCCTGTTATTGACACATTTAGTCCCAGGTACAACATAAAAAAAATAAAAATAAAAATAAAAAAAATCATGATTTAAAATGTAACATTGGATCAATAATAAACGATGTATAAATAATGATAAAATGTTTTTTTTTTTTAATACAAGTTAACAGACAACCCCATTATTTTTCACAGTAAATAATCACAATTATTTCATTCAATTGCAGTACAGGCCTGTGATTTTTACACTAATCCTGGGTTTAACCATCACACTGTGCTGATTTTTATAGATCTGCGGTGTTGCTGGGTTGAAGATGAGCTTGGAATTTTATGATCTGTAGGTTTTTCCTCATGCCTACAACTTTGTGATCCATCAGAATCCGCTTTAATGAAGCTTGAAGCATTGAAGCATTTGAAGTAGTGGTGCACGTTTTGGCTCTATCTATCCAAGCCAAATGCATGCATAATTCATGCACCTGCCACCCACCTGAACTAATTATTATCTCAGATTTACAGACCTATGCCCTAATAACATGAGACGTTTCTGTCCTCATTGATGTTGTCTCAGTGCACCTACATTTTGACATGTATGAAGGGTGTAGCTCTGTAGTGACACCAGAGAAGAGAATCCATTCACACTTTGTGTACCTCCACCAAAGAGTTCAGAGTTCATCTTCTGTCATGGCTGCACATAGAATTTCTTTTTCTTTTGAATGAAACACTGGTTTATAATTCATCTTATTCTATAATTCCTGTTTGATCTGGTCTCAAATAAGGGAAAGGTCTATTAAGATCATAATTAACTTAAAACTTACATATGCATCCTTAGGTCACACACCAGGGGTCCGTAGAATTGTCTCTCATTCACTTTTAACTGTCATAATCGTAGAAAAAGATAAAAACTCGGCTCATTAACTACACCCCGAACTAACACCACCTTGAGCACCATTTAATGCTGCACTCAGATGCTCCTTGTACACATCTGTTAGGTTTTCCTACGTGGAAAATAAATAAATGAATTAATAATACTGAATATTTTCCTCATTAATTATGTATGTCACCAACCTGCCACTCATTCACTTTTAATTAGAATGTTAATTTTTAAGACCTGGCCGACCCGATCCAAGGATCTCAGACACACACAGTTCTTTGTTTTTTATTCAATGAACTTATAAACTAATACAGCAGACATACAACAGAGCAAGAACAAAACTGAAAGGTAAAATATTGCAGTGTTTTGTACTTGCTTGTAAATAAACTGTGGGAGGCACTGATGGTCAAGTAAGCTAGAGAGAAAATGATTAGAGGGATGTTGTTGGAAAGAAAAAAAAAAGGTGTGAATTAGAGAAATCACTTCATTCAGTTAAAGTACAGGCTTCCATCTGTCTGCTCGGGCTGAGAGGTTTGTGTCTTCTGTTTGTTTTGCCACTCAGACAGACAGACAGAGGAAAAACATTGTGAAGGAGAGAAAGGAAAACGGTATGTGTCCAGAGTCAGTGTGGTTTTACTAAGCTAGGTCCTCAGTGTGCTGTGTTGTATTAAAACATAAGGTCTGGCAGGTCATAAATGATGAATGAAAGGAGATTATTATTGTACAAGTCTGCACAAAATGTTAAATATTTACCTTCAAAGGAATTTTATCTCTATATCCTTTTGTCGCAAGGCAAAAAAAACAAAACAAAACAAAACAGCAAAAACCTTCTCTGTCCTTAGACCCTCAACTAACACCCAGTACCATTTATTACATTTTCTCTTCTATATAAGTCCAGACAGACATGAACATGATAATTGGACAGGATCAGCACACAAATGCAACAACAAGGCTGTAATTATAGCTTTTATATTCTTTATTTTTGTTTTTGTGACTGTCGACACACAGTAGTATCCTGGTTTTCAGGGGTTTGATTATATTCAGGATATGGCCACAGATAAATCCTTATGTACATGAGAAATACTAGTATCCAAGTTAGTCCTTACTGCTGCTGTTTGCATTGGTACCTGTGATGCTTACATTAACATGTCCATTATAATATGACACTAATATTTCCGTTGCTGAGGTCTAACTTTAAAGTTACTGTGGCTATAGAAAATGAAGCCACTTTGGTTTTTATTAGAATTCATGCTCCAGGTTTATCTTACTGATATTCTATTACCAGGAAAGAGAGAGTGTGTCAACAGGTAAACATGTCCTCCTGCTGTCTGTCACTGTTATCCTGCAGGACAAGGATGAAGAAGATGTGAAGCCATGACTGATGGCAGAGGGTCGTGATGATGGAGTTCAGTGACTGGTTTTCATTTTAATCCACATATTTTCTGTTTTATTTCCCACTTTTGTCTGACTTTTTGCACTGCTCATGTTGTCAAACCCACATCCAGTTGGTTGTTATACTTCAGGCTTGAAATAGTAAGTTTACCAGTGTTTTTTGCCACCTAATCTGCCCAGAATATTTAATATTTTCTTCAATGGAGGACAAAACTCTAGGTTTCTGTTGCTCTAGAAGTGGGGTGGTTTTTCTGCCACTGCCATGTCTGTATTTCTGTTCCATCATTTTAGTTGGATATGGCGTGTACATGTAACACCATCCACGTTACCCAGTTACTCTAGTTAGAGCTATCCGTGTTCCTCAAAGCTAGGAAAAGATGTTTACATGTGCAAACACAAAGATAGGATACCTCCAAAAAGCTACAAAAACCGTGATACTGATGTGCACGACTTATCATATGTTCTGTTCTAATGAAGGTGTTTGGATGAATCTTTAAAATGCACTCACACATCTGTATAAGGTTTGTCACACCCCCATTTGATATGAAACTCGATAGAGGCGTCGTTAAAGAAACAAAACTGAGATTCTGTCAATTCAAGAATAGTGGACACGACTTTACAGATCTTACACAAACATAATACAAAACACAGGGTAATAATAATAATAATAATAATAATAATAATAATAATAATAATAATAATAATAATGATAATAATGATGATGATGATAATAATAAAACAAACAATCAAAAAAACAAACAAAAAATCTTAATACTTAATCACCCACTATACAACACAAGATCATGATTATCTATTAAACACAGCCCTATAAACATGTGCACACATACATATGCAGCCACATACACACCGATTATATTTACATCTGTACACCAACCCACATCCACACCCCCATGTATATGCACACATACCCTACAACAACTTGACCATACAATAATATTCACACCCTTCCTTGAGCCAGATACTGTAAAAAGAATATCTATTTGTATGTTTTTGTTTTTTTTTTGTTTGTTTTTTTTACTTCTTGAATGTGTGGACACTGCCTGATGTCTACCTTCAATCTGTTCCAAAGCTTGACCCCACACACTCGTACACACAACCCTTTCCTGACTGTCCTGACTGCAGGGACTTTAAACGTCCCACCTCCCCTCAGGTTGTAGCCCCCCTCTCTATGGGCAAATCATTTTTGTATGTTATCCAGTAGTTGAATTTTATTGGCTTTATAGAAAAGTTGAGCTGTGTAACATTTTACCAAATCATACAGTTTTAATAGTTTTGACAGCAGGAATAATAAATGAGTATGGTCCAAATAGCCAAATCTTATTTTTTACTTGTCTTGTTGCCCGTCTTCAGATGGTGCAAAATGCTGCAGCTCGTCTCTTTTTAACCGGCACACGAAAAACACAAGCATATTTCACCCATTTTAGCCTCACTCCACTGGCTGCCCATACATTTTAGGAGTGGTTTTAAAATTCTTTTATTTATTTTTAAATCCCTCCATGGCCTTGCCCCACCCTACCAGCCTTATGCTCCACCCCGCTCTCTCAGGTCAGCTGACCAACTGCTCCTGAGGGTTCCTACAACTAAACATAAGTTCAGGGGTGAGCGTGCCTTTGCTGCAGCAGCTCCTAAACTATGGAACAAGCTCCCTCTCCATATCAGACAGGCCTCCTCTGTCTGTTTTTAAATCTCTTCTTAAAACCTATTTTTTCTCATTGGCTTTTGAAACCATCTGAGATGTTTTAAATGTATCGTTCTTATTCAGCTGTTTTATTTGGTAGTGGTTTTATTGTTCTGATTTTTAATTTTGTTGTTGTTTTTAATTGTACAGATTTTATCTTTTTAATCTATTTCTGTATTTTACTCTGTTATTGTTGATTTATTTACTTTCTGTACAGCACTTTGGTCCATTGTGGTTGTTTTAAAGTGCTTTACAAATAAAGCTGGATTGGATTGTCTCGTCTTAGTATTTGTCTATGTCTGTGTGATCAAAACTCTGGATATTGGTGTGTTATGTTAAGATGAAAGTTTGTTTTTGGACTAAACTGCGGCACAATCATGGGAGAAAAAAAATTACACACATAACGATTCAGAAGATGAACCTTCACAAAAAGGAAAATTAGACTTATTGAACCTAGCATTAAACATAAGGGGAAAAAATGATCATCTGTGCCACAGCTCACATTATACTCGGCACCTTGTCCCCCTCTGCATCACCTGTGTAACCTGAGTTAGAGAATAGACTAGATGAAGGTTGATTTTTCTCTCAGCTGCGTAATAATGGCACTCGTAACTGCCACCCCCCTCTAAGGTTATTTGCCTGTAACTAGCGAATGGATAATGTAAGAAGGAATCTGTAATAATGAAGATATCACACTTATTTTGTGGCTTTGCTACAGAGGCGATACATCACAATAAAACAGAGGAGTTGACATGTGTGTGTTTATGTGTGTGAGAGAGAGGTCATTGCTCATAGAAGTGCATGTGAACAGGGATAATAAAGAGGACACAAACACTCCACACATGATTTATAACCTGGATATAATGGGTAATTTATCATCTGACTGGAGCACATATTAAGGTTAAGAGAGACAGAAAGAGAGAGAGGCGGCTCAGAGTAGCAGCAAATTGAAAACTTGATTTGTAATGTCTCTTTTTCTGAAACTGCGCACTGTTTTCATATGTTGTCTGACATTTCTTGTGTCATGTTCCTGTTTAGTCTGTAACTCCATATCTGTCCACGCATACACGCAGGTCTTTATTATATGCAGACACTAACAAAAGATTGACTCTCATAATAAAAAAGAAAAGTTTTGTATAGAATCTTGATACTGTAATAAATCATGTAAATATCCATGAGATCCACAGCACTGTGAAGTTATCCATATATATGAGTAAAAAATATTACCTCTGGGTTAGTGATATATATATTTTACCAGTTGAGCACAGCTTTGTATGTATTTTAATTTAATTTTCATTCATTCATTCATCTTCTGAACCCGTTTTATCCTCACTAGGGTCACAGGGGTCACTTGGAGCCTATCCCAGCCACTTAAGGGCGAAGGCGGGGTACACCCTGGACAAGTCGCCAGTTTATTGCAGGGCTGACATATAGAGACAAACTATCACTCTCACATTCACACCTATGGGCAATTTAGTTTAACTCATTCACTGCCAATGATGTGTTTTGGCATCAATCGTCTTTTATTGGGGGGGTTGCTCGGAAACAACCTGGTGCAACTTCGAGGAAGTATTTAGCGTTCAGGGATTTTGGGAGAAACCACCCTGTGTTCTAAGGTCAATAACTTGAGAACCAAAAAAGCTGGAAACAAAATTTTTTTCCACATGAAAGAAGAGACTTTACTTTTTATTTTGATGGATGCCATGTTTATGTAGTCCCAGAACTCGATATTCTGTGAGTCTTGAAAATCAGTCATAATGCTCTAAAATGCCTGGCAGTATGGGGGTTTCTGTTCTGAAAACACCTGGCAGTGAATGAGTTAACAAATTAACCTATCAGTGCATGTCTTTGGATTATGGGAGGAAGCCGGAGTCCCTGGAGAAAACCCACGCAGAAATAGGGAGAACATGCAAACGCCACACAGAAAGGTCCCACCCCCATGGACTGGTGTTGGAATCGAACCCAGGACCTTCTTGCTGTGAGGCATGAGTGCTATCCACTTCATCACCGTGTCGCCCTTTATTTTAATTTAAAAAAAAAAAAAAAAAAAAAGTTTTTAATTATTATTTTTATTTATTTTTTTTTTTACATAAAATACTTTGCAAAACGGCAGTAGACTTACATTAGTGCAGAGTTTCATCACTTGCAAACAAGCTGCACAACAAGATGAGAACCTATTCCAGGTTTATAGTCTGTGATGTTTCCCTGCAGCAGAATGGCCAGGTGGATAACAATGTGATTCTCTGGTGCCTCTGTTGCAGCACTGACTGTTTTCTCTACTCCTGGAGTTAGTAACAACACTCTGGTCCCTCCCACGTCCTCAGGCCTACCTCTGTTTTCCTCAAAATTTAGCCAGTGGTGGGTTATTAGCAGTGGTTTCACCAGTTTCATTGTTGTCCAACAGGCTCACAGAGGATAATTGCTGTAATTAAGAAATAAAGACTCAAACACACTTGATGGTGTAAAGCAAAGCATGTGTAACAGAGTTCTACTTCCACTTGCCCTCCCACATGTCAGTTGTGTGTGTGGTCACGGGGTTAGAGGCTTCTCCGATTGGCTGGCGGAAACGGAAGTCAGTCAGATCAATGAGGGATGCTCTGGGTAGGTAACATGCTCGGTCCTCCACCAGAATACTTTTTTTTTTTAAATGAGAAATTTCAATTGTAATTTGACAAGAGTCTATCTTAGCTAATCTGAATTGTTGAATTACAGCAACGATCGTCATGTGGTAAACAGAAGCTAATTAAGCTAATTTTTCAATAGTGGAGACAGAGCGCCACCACCCACCATGAGTGACCCACAACAATATTACATTTTCTGTTCAGGTACAGGATATTTAATTATTTATATGTTAATTATATGATTTTACTGTTAGTCAGATCAATGAGGGATGCTCTGGCGGAGACTGAGCGCCACCACCCACTGTGACTGACCCACAACAATATTATATTTTCTGTTCAGAATACATCTATCTAAGGGGTATGAGAGACTCCTCCTTCTTTCACCCATGGTATACAAAAAAACCCCAAAACTACACAATGCAGGTTCCACATGTTTATTATCATCTCAGTCCATTGTGGAATAAAATTGCGTGACATGTACTCAAAGATCTCACTCACTGAAAAAACCATAAAGCTCACTGTTAACACATCTGTATTATTGTATTAAGTTTTTTTCAAACTAAAACTCATAGATGGTTACTTTGTCAGCTGATAGTTTAGATTATAGCTCTATTAGTGTAGCTCTGTTTTTAGACAGAATAACTCTCAATAGTTGCACTAAATATCTATTTAGAATCCTCCAAATAAAGTCAGAACTATCACAGCAAACATAACAAGTGGTTCCAGACACAATAAACCCCGCCCCTCACATGTACTGTAGCTTATTTTGGCATCGATCCAGCTGATGTCATCATGTCTATGCGTGTGATGATGTCAGCATATCAATTCCCTACATATATGTGCCAAGTTTGAAGCGCATTGAAACAAAATTGATGTTTTTATAGACATTTGAAATTTCGTCCATTATAAGTAATTGGGAGAAAAAAAGAGTGAAAAAATTAATAAAAAATGTAAACTTTGACCTACTTTTCCCAAAATGTAACATCATCTAATCTGGATCACTGGCAATCTGTAAACCCAATTTGGTATGAATTCAACCAATAGTTTTGCTGCTAGAGTGTTAAGAAAGAAAGATAGAAAGAAACAAACTGAACAAAAAGCAATACCCCTTGCCTCCTCTTCAGAGGGCGGGGTAATAAAATCACACAACTTTACACCTTCAGTGATGAAAAAAACAACAGTGCTTCTAACTTTTTTCACTTTGACACTTTCTTTGACTCTAGAAGTTGTTTCTGAGTGCTTCTCATCACTTCCTGACACTTTGGTCAAAGGCCCCGTGGTGTTCATTTTCCTCCCTATTGGAGACCAGCAGAATGACTCACTACTCCCTCTAGTGGCCACATAAACCCCCGACCCATTGCTGTAAATATATTCAGTTCATGTCACTCCTATACATTCATGCCTTCGTATAGTGTCACAGCTTTAATACTCCAAAGGTAGTTTAAGATCATTTTTAATATTTGAAAGTACAAATACTACATATAGCTCCTTTATCGACCTCTGATTTCAACTTCTATTACCCTAAAATCACTGGACAGATAAAATGTCCTCATAAAGACAGTAGGAAATGTGTTTTACTTGACAGTGATTTGTCCTCAGAAATGCAGACAAAACTGACTGACTAAAACACACACTTGCATGTCTTCAAAGAGCAGTGTGTTCTCATTAGCGGTGCTCCGGTGTTCAGGCTTATGTCTTTCTTCTTCTTTCTTCTTTGCCTCAGTGTATGAATCATTCTGACAGCCAGGTGACACTGGTTAATACACATGCTGACACGGATACTGATGTAATGTTAATACGGATATTGATATTGATTTTGTTGCCGCTGTAGCCTTTATGAATATCATACACTGCTCCTCTATACCGATGTACTATTTTGTATTTTATTCTGGGTCCAGTCCTCCTTATTCCCATCTCTGTGTTTCCTCTGGGTCTTTACCTTTGCTGTCTTTCTCCAGTGTGAGCTGTCAAAAAGTGTGCAGTGGCTGTGACACCCGGGGCCGAACCTGTGTGTGTTGAAGGAAACCACCAAGGAACCTATTAATTCATCCAGACGAGACAGACATGCATTTAGAATCGTAATGAGAAAGCCAAAAGCTGCACAATTCTGTTTCTTTCACTCTCAGACCAAGTTAGCCTCTTAACCTTAACCATGTGTCACCTTGACCCTAAAACCAAGTCTTTAACCCTTAAAGGTTTGGAACTATTTTTGTGGTGATTTCCAAAAGACTTTTCCGTACATTTAACCTTTCCTTAGTGTTTATCACTGATCATTGAAATGTTACTGTCCATAATTTGAATTTTTTTCAGTGAAAAACTGGTATTTTCTTATACAGTGGTACCTCTACTTATGAATGACTCTTCTTAAAAAATTTCCAAGTTATGAAAATCCTTTACGGTAAAATATTGACTCTAGTAACGAAAGAAATTTCAAGTTACGAAAGGTGCAATTATTCCATGC
>JAQQZY010000017.1:11632235-11650295 GCA_030068375.1 Ostorhinchus rueppellii | reverse complement strand
GGACCTGGCTGAGGCTCTATGGAGCGTGCCTAGACCAACGATTCAGGCAAAACATATTTTTTGCCACTAGAGGCGGGCTAGTTTACTAGGCTATTTCACATCAACATGAACATCTTCTAAAAATAACTTCGATTGTTGTTCCATAAGTGCTTAAAATGTAGATACTGTATGTACCAGTTTGCTGTCTCATACGTTTCTGCAAATCCCAAGAAACTAAAGATAATATATTGCATATTTACACAAAAATGTGTCAGAAATATAGTATGAAGCCCTAAGTGACTAACCAATTTATCGACAGATTTCAGATGCAGAGTGGGAGGACATGTTGGAGGGTTTCGATGAAAGGAGTTACCTGAACGCTCGACGTTGGAAACCTGGTGACGACCCCTACACGCTGTACGCCTTCAACCAGCGAGAGAGTGAACGTATCCCCAGCAACCGAGCTCTGAGAGACACACGGCACTACAGGTACACACTACACACACAGAAAATAAACCGACTAATACTAAGAAAACACTGGAACCATATGTCATAGATCATGTAGACTATACACAGGTACTTTCTCATCTATTTCATCCTAGACAACAGGATTATGTCTTGAGATTTTTTGTCTTGTCTGAGCAACAGTGTAAATATTGACTGTAGGATTGCATTTAATCAAATCGCAGACATAATATCAGCCTGTGCAACTATGTAATCACAAAAGCTGCAATTTAAAGGTCCAGATTTAGAAGAATTTAGTGTTATGTCATCCAATTTTCCACTGACATTTTCAGCTTGACTTGCCTCAACTTTTCATGGCTCTTCTGTTGTTTCCACTGTGTGAAAGCTAGGACTGCCAGCTACTATCAGAGGCTGCTTCTTGTAACATCTCAACCAACCTTCCAAATTAAAGGTGGGGTCTGAGATGTTTTCTTGGAGCATTTTTACTATATTGTTAAAAATCTCCTTCACACCCCAATTGCAAACAATTAATTAAATGCTCTGACACAAAAATGAAAAGTTTTAGTCACTTGTGGGACGAACAGGACTGAAAAAACTACATCCAATCAGTTTGAGCACCCACTTGAAATGACTGAAAGTTGGTATGTCTTATCAAAGTCAACTGCCATTTGTCTCTGCCCCCTTCCCCCTCCACCTGCACCCTACGAATCGTGTGTCCTTAGAAGTTTGGAGCTCCTACCGAGGAAACTGAGCCAGAGCTTGGATAGCTATATTAGCTAGCATACAAAGTTAAAGTAGGTAGACACTTGGAAAAGTGACAACAACGGGTTGTAAACGCAAAACTGTGTTAGAGAAGGAAGGCTACTGCCAAGAAAAAGGAGAGTGAACATGGGTGTAGTATGTGAGCGATGGAGTCAGCTGAAGGACTCGAAAGAGCTGCAAAGTGTATTTATACTGGATAAGATAACATTATGTCTCTATGAGTTTTTTGACAGTATTTATTGGTTTCCAGCCTTATGTTGCCATTTTAACAAGTATCCAGTCAGTTGGAGGATAATAGAGGATGAAGCTAACTTTAGTGGCTGCTAGCCTGACATCAGTCTGACAGTTAGCTGTTCTTACTAGGCCCACATGACTTAGAACACGTATGAAAATAACGAGTAAAAAGTTCAACTTCTAATCTCATATTCTGATAAATATAATTTGAAACAATAATCATATTTATTGTTTGGGTTCATTATAATATCAAGTATTTTCTTACCTGTGAATGAGCCATGAGAAAAAGTTAGCGAAGGTTAGCATATTGATGTTGTGCAGCGCTCATGAACGTGAAACTTCAGAACAAGCGCTGTGCGTTCCGGTAGTCTGGAGGCGTGGCTTCGGGGGGGAGTCTGAAGAAAAGGGTCGGGACTTATGAATTGTGTCTTCAAAATGTAGCCTGCTCGAGCTGTTTTTCTAACATGTCAGACCCCACCTTTAATTAAAGTGATATTTGATGTAACAGAATGATCATTAAACTGGTGATCCAGAACTGTCACTGCATTAATGTGTAGTACTCATGTTGCAATATTGGACAGTAAGCCAGAGCAAATTTTCTCTTTCTTGATATATTGACCACAGATTTGAGTGTCCCATTTTTTAAATATAATGTTTTATTTTGGAAATTAGATATTAAAATTTTAAGTTTTAGCCTCATCTGTTTTTGCCTGCAATTAGTGACAATTTCACAATCATTTCCATTGCATCACTATGACATCCTGCACTCTAACTACAGTGGAAATGTGACATGAAAACTAAAACAAGTTGAGAAACTGGAAATCAACTCATGCTTGAGTTGATTTCTTGATTTCTTGATTACTTGATGCATGAGAGACAGACTGTTTAAAAGACTAGTTTTGTGTTTCTTTAATTTTGTATTTTTAATGGTAGTTAAAATGTATATGTGGCTGAAAAAAATAGTCATTTCACAATGAGTAAGTGTGTTTTCCTTGCTAACAAACCAAGTGGAAAGAATTCTAAATTACACCTCATACATTGTACAGCAGTAATCACACAGGCACAGTGGACTTTTAATTGTTCTTAGTATCATTCTGCCATGAAAATTACTCAAAAAAATGAGATAGTCATTACATTACCTATTCTTTCTTGCATTTTTGCTCAGATCTTTGTGCCAAGTGTATCAGACAATACCTGATATTCAACAGAATATCACGTCTCCTGTTCCTTTAACTAAATACATTTGTAATACACACACTTTGCAATGTGATGTATGAATGTTGCAAGTGCACTGCATAGAAATAAGACTTATCAGAATAAAAAGTCAAATGTCAGTATCCTGTAGGCATAAACATACGGCCCGAAGAAGACACCACCTCTCACCTCTCAGTGTTACAGTATAGACGTATACTGTACACAAACTCAGTTACACAAAAGCTTCTGAGAGAGATTGTAATTAATCCAGTATCCACACTAAAACAAATTTCGATTATGGCACCAAACACATTTTTATAGAAAAAACACCAAATTACAATCCGTGTGTCCGCTAAGAAATTAAATTAAACACTGAAATAGAAATCCTCTTAGTGGAGTGCCGTCCTCGTCTGTTGGAAAGACGCTCAGAAGGAAGATAAGGAGCTCACTGCTCTCACAGCAACTGCCTTCCTCTACATTCCAGGAGATAAAAACTTCTACGCACTTGTGGAAAGCGTGCAGAGGTCAGCAGATATTATATGCGACACACACACTGAAGGACTGTTTCCACATCAGGCACTTCTCCTTATCCTACACTTTGTTTTTTCATGATGGCTTTTCATCTTGACATATGGAAAATTATGGAAATACAGTGATGCAGTTTGTCATAAATGCTGCATAAGTGAATTTCAACAGAGAGCTGCTTTTCAGCGGCTTACATCATGAACAGTGTTTGGTGTTTCACTTGGATTAATTATTTAATAGGTTTACACATGTTTACTGTAGGATTTAGCATTTATTTTATGTTGATTGACTGTTTGGTTGATTGATTTTTCCTCTTCTTTTTAATTCGCTAATCCCAGATTATCTTCTTAAACTTTCCTGTAAATTGCATCAAACTAAGAAAGAAAAGTAATTTCTACAATGAGTGACTTCAGATGGCTTAGTTTGTATGCTACGTCTGTAATATGGCCCTGTGTGAAAACTTCATTACAGCTAGTTGACGCGTTCACTGGCTAGAATATTCAAGCCTCAGGCATTTTGTTTTTAAATTAGATGTCAATGCGCTGAACGTCTGGTGCATCAATGTAAAAAATATTTACCCTAATATTTATCTTGACATATTTTACAATTTAAAGTTTAAAAAACTGCGATGCTTGAAAAAGTTTTTTCACGTGGTTTAAATTTGACTCAGCCAAAAAAAAAAAATTTATATAATAGCCCAAAATATCCAGAACTGTTTGTGTGGTGACTTCCATACATTTAACATTTCCTGGTGATTTATCATATTTATATAATACTTACCTCTGTATTTTGTATCTTCATGCATTTCATTTACTGATCATGTATATGTTCATAAAAGCTCAGTGTAAATTCAAAGGTTATGATATCAGAACTTGAATAACTGACACAAAAGTGACTTTTTCAGCAACAACTACAATTAACTGAATGTAAAAGCAACCATCTGCAAACACGGTCACATGTCAAACTACACAGATTTTACTGGTGAATCAGTGTTACAGTACGAGGTGACAGTGTTTCCATGTTCACTACAGAGCCTCTGAATGTCCAAATGGGTCACATTTGATGCCACTGAAAAGCTGAGAAACTGCATTTTACTTGAATTATGTACATTGATTGATGGGATTAGTGGATCACATTTTACATCAGTAGATGCTTGTGGTTGACCACATCTGTTTAGGTCCTTGAGGGTTAACCAAACCAAACCATGGTGTTGTGTAGATGTCTGTTGTACTAGTCTGTGCTCGGTGTAGGTTTAACTGTATCACCCTGACCTGGAATCAGCATGAGATGAATATGTAGTGAGACTGAAGTAAACAGTCATGAGGCTGCAGTCCTAGTTTTCCTTCTTTCTTGATTCTGACGTAGAGTTGAAGGGACCGGAGCAGGGGGAGAAAATTGTATTACAGTCAGTGTTGAAAGGAAAGTTATTTTTTGATCGGCTTTGTGTAGTGTCATCATGTAGACAAATGCTGCTTGTCAGTTTCAAAGATAATTTTACAAGCCAATTAAATCTCAGTTTGTAGAAAAACTGTTAAACTCAGATACGTACATATAAAGACGTTGTGGAGGAAGCTTCAACATGACCAGACTTGTAGTGATTTCACCTCTGTTAACACTTTTTCTATCAAGTCCAAACTCAGAAGGATGACCCAAATGCAGATAATCACAACATAAAGAATTAAAGGAATAACAGTTTATTATGAAGACAGACAAGAATACAGTAAATATATTAATCTTGGTCTCCAAGGGGTTATCCAGAGTCGGGGGTCGGTTCGGGCCAGGGGTCAATAACCAGGAGAAGCAATCCAGTAAAGGTGACGGTTTCAGAGGGGACACGCAGACTCTAGTGGGGAACAGGCACACATCAATAACCAGGAAAGCAGTAAGAAGCAAAGGTAACGTGAGGGTCAGACACAAGCCAAATACCATGATCATGCGTGGATCCAAAATCTTGAAATCTGTCAGGAAGGTGAGGCAGCAGTACAAGGAGGGCTAGGCAGGTTTGGGGGTCCAGTAACGATGCGAGAGGTCAAAGCAGGGCTTAAATACACAGAAGGGGAGGAGAGACAACTAGACACAGCTGTGTGATTCAGGACAGGTGCAGGTAATCACATGAGCGGGAAAACACGGGGAACAGGAAGTAAAAACAGAGATATGACACAGGAGGGAGGTTAACAAAATAAAACAGGAAGAGACAAAGACAATGCATACAGATATTACCGTCTGAGCCTCGACCTGACATTTTCACTCCACACTTGAAGATGAATGTGAAATGTTCCAGTGTAACAGTCATTTTGGTGTTGGTGACATGTACAGTATCACATGCATTGAGACACACAGTCCATTCATCTCAACTCAAAACTAATCTTTACCATCTTTGCTACAAACTGTGACTTGCTTGTCCTATAAAATAATTATTCAAATTGACAAACATATCTGCAAACGGGAGCACAATTCATATTTTTCCCAATTTGTGTCCTATTAAACACACTGGACAGGGCTGGACTAAGGCTTTCTATACTGATGCATAATGCATTTTATACCTGTGACTCAGATATTATTTATAATCAACAGAGGATGTTTGTTTTAGTCATTGTCTTAGGTGTCGAGGAACAAAATCCCCATGCTTTCAGTTGACGTTCTGTGTATAATTAAAGGTTAGCAGGCAGATCATTGGTGACCCAGCTCTCTAATAGGAAGCAGCATGTGGGCGTTAATTGGCTGCTTGTTCGTTCTTGCAGTTATAGTGAATATGACTAAGTATTGAATGGCTGCTGGTGCTGGTTGTAGTTGTGGTGGTGGGCATCTGTTAGTGTAACTTCCACATGCATCACAGTGTGTATGACGTTTTGAATCCTGCTGATGATGGGATGTATGATATCTGAATCAGTCACACAGTGTCTGCTGCGTGTTTCACTGTGCATGCATTAAACTGTGTGTGTGTTTGTACATCTCCATATGTGCGGGCTAACGTGCGTAAATGCGCAGCATGTCGATTGTCTGCATCGTCTGCTGTGTTTCCGGAGGAGGGAAATTCGCTGTCGAGCTGACATAAGGCAGTTGAGAAGTGTGTGTGCGCGACGGACAAAGTACGAAGTGTGTGCGGGAGGGGAAAGCAGGGATACACTTACACATTAATCTGTTAGCAGGGAGGTAGGGGGCTGATGGAGCTCATTTATCTCATATAGACAGCGATGAAGGGGTGTGTGTGTGTGTGTGTGTGTGTGTGTGTGTGTGTGTGTGTGTGTGTGTGTGTGTGTGTGTGTGTGTGTGTGTGAGGTGGGGTTTGGTGTTGTGTGATTATCTGTTAACTCCGTTACCGTAGCTGTAGATCTCAGAAGCGCTTGGCAGGGAAAATGATAGCACTCCACACTCTGTAAGGAAGGAAAAAAATAGAAAAAAAAAACTGCAGTGAAATCCTCATCTGAAGCTGCTGAGGTTATGTATTCTTAGAAACACCTTCTCTTTGACGGCAGACTCACTGAGGTGCTTCCTACACTTTGGCCTCGATCCTGAGAGGAAACAGTTTCAAGATGGTGTGACAGAAATATATAGAAAGAGCACAAAAAGTGAGAGGAAGACAATTTGTCAAAGGGAGCAGGGAGAAAGAGACACAGTGCAGCTGAAAATGAGGGTGTGGTCTTTGAGAAGTTACTTTATAAACTTCTAATCTAACTTTGAGTTGCAGTTTATGCTAAGTTTTTTTTTTTTTCACTTTCATCCGTTACCTATAGTAGTTTGAGGATGCAAAGACAGTACTTTCTGATGCCTTAGAAAAGCTTTGTATACAGAAAGCTACAATTTAATAAACTCACAGGCTCCATTGTTTAATCTTGTCTTCATAGTGCAGTAAGACGAAACAAAGAAAAGTGGTTAACATACACGGCGAAAAGGAGCCAAACAAACAAATCAAAAACCTGCCATAATCCATTATTTCTTTTAAAATAGTGCTTTCTACAACATGAGTTTATTGCGTTTTTCTTTGTTCTTGTTTCATATTTTATCATCTTCAACAAAGAAAGACAAACAATAACAGAAACAGGGAAGTTCACGCTGAAAATTAGACAAATTCATTAAGAGAAAGTTAAAACAAGAGAGAAGTGAAGCCTTTTTTTAGTGAAACGGTTCCACTTTACATGACTGTTCTTTCCTTTCCGACGTACCTTCACCCATAGCTATAACTATGAACTATACTGAACTTGGTGTCTTTTCTACTTTAATTCTCAAGATATTATTTTTATTAGTCTGCTTGGAATCCAGCTTGGTAGCATTCGCATATTATCATGTCACTTTTAATTCTTTAGTTGTCAAAGTTACATTTTATTTGCATTATGGGTGTATAGATAGCTGTATTTATGATAAAGTATAAAAATCAGTCATATATTATTATTTATGACTTAGTATAGTATTATTTAGTATTTCCTGAAACATTACCAGTTCATTATGTTATGATACTATGCCTTTATTCTCAAAATAACATATTTTGTGTCTGTCGTGTGGACCTAATCCTCCTAGTTTATAGTTTACAGATGCATAAAGACAAAAACCCGGCTGGCAGATAACCACTGTGAGATGACGCTCCGGTTGGGAAACCACAGCAGGTCTAGAGAGGAGGCTCCAGGTCTGTTATTTTCTCAGCAGGTCTACGATAACCTATAGATTAGAGAAGTGAGATTTGACCTGAAAATCTTGAGGCAGACCATTAACTGCCGATAGTGAGGGTCTTCAGCGGCAGTGGTCAGCTTCCACAGGGATAAATACAGCATAGACGTGCAAACAAGTGTCAAATTAAAGGAAAATAGCTGGAAAACGTATGTTTGGACAACGAGGCTTGACCAGAGCACTGACCTTGGCATTGATTTTAGTAGCATGTGAACTCTATTCTTCCACCAGATTCTCCATTGTTTAGTTTTTATGATAATGATTAAAAAAAGAGAAAATATTACGTACATTTTCTATTTTAAAATTACCTGTCCACTGAATCAGACTAAACATTTAGTAAGAAAATGCCTTATCCAAGTGCAAATATTGTAGAAATGGCAATCCACACTCAAAATAAGCAATTTTAGCTGCAGTTCTTGTTTAATCGGCACTATATAATCAAATTTAAATGAAAAATAAAGTCAGGCAGGATTTTATCTTCATGTAAATTTGTTGGACTGCAGTGTAAACACATAAACATAAACGTGAACACACAGGAGTTCTTTAGTCTGTATACCCAAGGATGTTAATGGAGCCCTGCAGCCAGTGTTGAAGTACAAGTATTTTGCATCTCATAAGAAAAAGATCATCTCCCTATAAGTGAAATTAAATAGTTTAATATCAATGAGCTGATATTAAAGCAGGCTTTTGTGCTCTTGCAGTTTAGAAGAAGAAGGGGGAGAAAGCAAGATGCACGTTTCTGCGCTTTAGTTTTTCTGTCTGTTCGTGGTGTTTATCTGTTCAGAGCGTGTTTCCTCAGGCAGTCGGTCATATTGCATGTATCTGTGCGCTACAGATGCACTGCGTTAAAATACAGATGGTGGGAAAGGGGGGTCAGAGAGTGTTGTCTTTTATTGCGGGCTTGTAGGTGAGGAGACAGGTCATCATTCTGTTTGTCGCTATCTCGGGTTTGAAGGAGGTGGAGCACACAGGAGCTTAGGAAGGAGATGAGAGGGAAGCTGTAGAAGGCTTCAGCAAAGATGGGGAGATACAGAAGAGACAGGAGAGGAGGAAGGTGGATGCCAGGAAAGAGGAAGAGGAGGAGGAGAAAGCAGAGGAGTCAAGAGGAGATTAAGGAGAGCAGAGAAGGAGAGGAGAAGCGATGGGGGAGATGCCACAAGCTGCTGAGAGGAGAGATAATTGCCACATGCAGAGCTGGAGAGGCTGCGAGTGTGTGTGTGGTGTGTGTGGAAACCACTCCACTCCAGTGCTCCGCTATTATCTCGGTGAACAGGGGAACCTCCCTCCGTCTGCTCCCCGACTGACAGACAGTCAATAAGCCCAACAGCATCTTCGCCGCAGGGATTAGATCCAAGCATGAAGACAATGAGCTGATACAGTACGCAGAGGAAACATGTCCAACGGTACCACACAATGGGCTCATATGGCACCCAGAAAAGACCAGGAAGAACAGTAACATGCACAAAAAAAGGAAGTGAAGTGGAATTAGATTTATGCTTAAAGGCAGCAAAACTTTTGAGTGTTTTATGTCGGAAACAAATCAGGATTCGACGCGTTTCTTACATCTTATATTTGGCAAGTCATAAAAGTTTTGACCATTTGAAACCAGCCTATGTTCTTTTGTTTTTGCTGCATCTGTATTGTACTTTGGTAAATATGGATACCTTTGCACCACTGTGGAAGAGCAAGAAAATGCAGTGATTTTGGTTTATATCCTCTTGAGACCCAGCAATGCATTTTTGTCCTCTGTAATGGGACAAGAGTTTCACAGTTTTACTTCAAAACTAAATGAAATGCTTTCCACTGCGAAGGACATTCTATAAAAAAAAAAAAAAAAAAGACAAAATATATCTGAAACAACGGTTGCATTGTGGTGTTGCCAAACAAGAAAATTATATAATTTAAAAAAAAAAAAAAAAAAAAAGGCCAAACTTTTACTTTCCTGGGTCTAAGTCTTGAAAAAATACAGTCAAAGTTTTTACAATGCCAAACATTTAATTTCAGTATTCCTGCTGTTGCTTCTTAATTTTGATTATATGAAATTTCAGAATAATAGAAAGGATTATGTTACATCACCACCTGAGTCTGTTGTCCTGTTTGATTCCATAATCAAGTATTAAAACACAACAGGAACACAACAACACAGCCTGCAGAATAGCTCTTTTTGTCTGTGAATATTGTAGGTGTAAGAGACTTCAGGGCTTTAGATCCCAGTGGACTGTAAAATGACAAGAACAAGCAGTGAAAATATTCTAAATATAGCACACACTGCTATTGATTTTTAAGTGGGCCTTTCTCAGGTGGTAAAACCAGAACAAAAACTCAGACTAACCCTCACATACATCTCGTGATTCTCTCTCTCATGGATGTCCTTGAACTACTCCTCACATTTCTCACATTCACACCAGGACGTCCAGGTCATCTATACGTGCAGCCGCATATTTATAGAAACGAGGATATTTCCCTGACATCTGTTTTCAACACTCACATCATACACATCACAGTGTTTTCATAAAAGTTTTTATCTGCATGAACCCACATGAAAACACTACAGGTTTGGGCTGCTCGATGATGGAAAAAATCAATATCATGATTATTTTGGTCAATATTAAAATCACAATTATTTAAACAGGATAAACACATCGCACACATGAGCTCAATGTGTTTTTTTTTTTTTGCATACTGTGATGTTCAAGACCCTAAAAGTCAGTTTTCCTCTGTATATATGCAAGCACAAGTTTTCTAAAATCACCATTTTTGGCTTGAGTTTTCAGAAATGATAATTTTCAGTGACCTAAACCTAAACCGGAGTTTTCATGTTGGTCAAAGGAAAAAATGCTTGTGAATATATCTGTTTTTCCAGATGTCCTGCTTCATGTATGCTGTACATGGCATCAGACACTGATCACCCCCATCTCTGCCTCTGTCCAATACTGTAGCTGTTTTTAGAATCATCGAATGTGTGGAGTTGAACACAGAACGAGGGTAGAGGAAAACTTCCCATAGCAGACTGGCCATTACTGCAACCAATGTCTGCTTATAATGAATGTTTAGAACAAAAAATATAAACATTTAAATACATAATATGTTTATAAAATACAGTTCAGTAAGAATACAGTGCATTTACTTCTTGTTCCATATTTTTAGTATATTCTATTTGCACTGGTTTTTGAGTAAAGCATACTTCTTCCACTGAGTGTCACTTTAATCCTGAAATTCTGAAAAACACTAAAAAAGGGGCATGTGCAAATGTGTAAATGCACATTATTCATTCAGTTTTTCTATTAAATAAAGCATCATCTTGCCGTACTATGATCTATACCACCATGCTTCAGCGTGCTCTTAACTTACACAAAACTCACCCTTAACTTATGTGACATATACCAGCATATTCGCAAAATCTGTCATACGTCGGCATACGCTGCCTAAATTGTCAAGGTGTGACAGGGCCTTAAGTAAGAGAAGTATCCACAGGAAGCACTGATTTCACTCTATCAATTTAGGCATTTTTCACAATTTCCGTGATGCAAAAACTCATTTAATTGAATCAATTTATTACTCAGGCCCTGTGGCAATTTATACTTTACATGCGTGTGATCGCTGCCTGAAACTGCACATGATGCCTGTTATAGAACTGTAATAAAACAACAACAGGCTCTGATTCAAAGGGTGTTTCTGAAGAAAATGTCACCATGCTGAAGCAGCGGCATTAAAAGGGTGTGAAATTATCATCCTCTCCTTCCTCTAAAGCACAACCACACCACTCTGGACACATTTGTCATTTTCTTTGTTTTGCCAAGGTGGGAGATGTGATAACGCTCTACTGTTTTTGTTGTCACTGTTCCAAAACAGAGGCATCTTCTTTGTAACCATCGGCAACGCCAGACAAGCCCGTGCTGTAGGGGAAAATAAATAAGCATCCGACTGCATGGGTTACTAATTAATTCACTGCATTGTGACCCAGTGATCCTTGAACACTTATCACTAACCAGATCATACAGTCATTCAGTGAGTCTGTGTGTGTGTGTGTGTGTGTGTGTGTGTGTGTGTGTGTGTGCATGCGTGCGCTGGCATTAATGTTCTTTCACACTCAGTCAGCCTCTTAGTCATGTTTCCATGAATCACAACATGCAGCTAAACATTAATCACTGTATTAGCTTTGGCGCCTCCTACGCTGGTGCTTCTCATCCCTCTCACATCACCAATTCCAAAAAAACACAAAGGGAAAAAAATCCTCTGAACTCTGACACTGAATAATTTTTATTTTCCCTCGTCAAGCTCGTTTATTTGATTAGCTGCTCCAGTGATGAATGATCACACAGTCTGGTATCAAAAGCAGATGGAGGAAACATTTAACACCCCTGAGGGTCTGATTCTCTGTGAGCCAATGTTCGGCAGAAAAGCAGGGATTTTAAAAACACACTTTTGACCTCCAGAAACTTTAAACATCATTTTCTGAACTGGTTTATTTACTTCCTCAGAGTAAACACTGATTTTGTGATTTGCAAGTCAATAGATGTCTAGACGTTCAGATTAGAAATGGGCTAAAGTTGGCCAAAAAAAGTCTGGGTTACATTTTTCTGAGCTGGTGTTTCATCAGCATTTCAACATCTTATTTTCTAGTAATGCTGAAGGACAAGGCTCTTGTTATTCTACATTTCCGATACTGTCAAAAAGTAAAAATATCAACAACATCAGTGCTTACTTCATGATATTGCTCTGAAATTGGCGATATATACACTACAGAAAAGGGTGTCTAAAAACAACATAAAAATGAAATCTGAGGAAAAAGGTTCTCAAAACAAGTGAAATATCTGTCCATGCAGCAAGATAATTTCACTTGACAAGATTTCTTGAATTAAGATTGTTAAATCTAGAAAGAAGCACGTTTACAATGTATGAACACTTGAAATAAGAAATAAACTTAAAACAAAATAAATTATCCAACACTTCTAAATCTAAGTTTATTTTATTTATTTATTTATTTTTTATCTTGGTAAGAATCAAATAATTGGCAGTGTAGTGTACTATTTTATTTTAACCCATAAAGACCCAAACATCCACTGATGACCAACAGCGTCTACTGATATAAAATGTTGAATATCTTATGATCCACAAATCCTGTTAATTCATGTGAATAATTAGTGTAAAATGCAGTTTGACGTCTTTTCATGGTCATCAGATATGACCCATTTGGACTTTCAGAGGCTCCGTAGTGAACATGGAAACACCGTCATCTTCTACAACATTGATTCACCAGTTAAACCCATGGAGTTGGATCAATAACAGTGGATGGAGACACTTAGATTATGTTTTGCTGAAAAAGTCACTTTTTCTTTAGTTTTATTGGTTTTGACATAATAACCTTTAAATTAACTTTGAGTTTTCATGAACGTCTAAATTAAATGCAGGGAAATAGATGATTTAGAGTGAAGCATGCAAAATGTAGAGGATAATGCTGTAGTAAACGGTGATAAATCATTTAAGAAAGGCTAGCTAGAGAAAAATATATTTGGGAATTGACACAAAAGTAGCACTGGGTCTTTATGAGAAAAAAAATGTAAAGAAATGACCTAGAGTTATAACAGAGTTTGAATTGTAGAGACATGAAATTAATGTATTTATGCTGATGGTCTGGTGGATTTATGTGACCACTAGAGGGAGTGCTGTTAGGGTTAAGCTATTAGAGCTATAATGTAAACTATCAGCTGATATATACATACAGATGTGTGTAAATAATGAACTTTATACTTCATTCAGTGAGTGATACATAGAGTTGATGTGTCGGTAGTTTTGGTTCTCCTAAGTGTGTTCTGTTACATAACCTCCTTCTTCTGTTGAGAGTTTTGAATGTTACTCTGAACCTGTCAAAGACACTCAACGGTATCAAACAGTCATTGAAAAGGAAAATCAGGTGTAGTCTGTAGTTTTTAAAGGGGATAAAATGTAGTACCTTGAGCCGTACGTTGGAAGGAAGGACTGTAGCCTCTTATACGACTAAAGAAATTTTAAATGCAGCAGAAAGAAGAAAGCAAAGACATTGATTTATGCTTCCCCCGCAGGTTTAATCTATCCTTTTAGGTACAAATCACCAAGTCATTACCGACAGTTATGGTCATTCCGAAGCCTTCAATCTCAAAAGTGACTCAATAACCATTTTCCTTTATCTTAACTCAAGCTCCATATTAATGTTTGCGATGTTTTTTTTTTATGTCACCCTCACCAGTCGGTAGCACATGGTGTATCTGTGTAATTATGTTTATATAGTCACTGTTGATTGAAGAAGTGTTTTTTTCCAACGTCCTCCAACCAACCTCCAGTGATCATATATGCCATTTGTCACCACCCCCTGATACGACCCATAGCAGCGGCTGATGGATTAGCTCCCCTTCAGCCTGCAGGAGACATGACGCCCAACCATGGGCGTGGGCCTCAGAAAAAAAACGACATAATATACTACATTTCATATTAGAATACACAAAATTATACTGCGTGTAAGCTTTGACACTGCTAAAGTTAAGGATTGGCTGTTTTAACCCTAAGAATGACATGTTTAAGGATACAGAAAGGTCATGGTTATTGGTAAAATGCACTAAAACACATATTTATAGTTAATAATAGATAAAAGATATGGTTTTAGTTTTAAATTGAAATAACACGAAAAATTTCAAGTTAAATTCATGTAGATATGATATTAGTAAGTTTTAATATAGAAGCCTAGGTCAAGTTTGAGGCATTAACAGCAGTTTCATTGCTAAAAAAAAAAAAAGGTCAATGAGCTTAAAAATTCAAAGAGGTTGGAAACATCTCAAAGAACTGGAGCAGGAGTAGCTCAAACCTAACTGAGAACTTGCAATAAATCAAAATCAAAGGCTCTGACACAATTTTACCTACTTCCAAGGTGCACGGGGAAGGAGAAAAAATTATCTGTTGGTCAAGAACCCCAGCTTGACATGTGGAAGAAGTTTATTTCATTCTAAATAAAACGAGTGGTGCCAGACACAACAAACCCCACCCCTCGCAAGTGTTGTAGCTTATTTTGGCATCGATCCAGCTGATGTCATCGTGTCTATGCGTGTGGTGATGTCAAATATATCAATTGCCTCTTTAAATATACCTCTACAGTAAACTGAAACAAAATTGATAGACATTTGATATTATGTCCATTATAAATAAATGGGAAAAGAAATTTTTTTTAAAAAATTCATTAAAAAAATGTTAATGTTGATCTACTTTTCCCAAAATGAAACCACATCTATTCTGGGTCACTGGCAATCTGTAAACCACACTTGGTAGAATTCAACCAACATTTTTGCTGCTACAGACATTTGAAATTTTGCCCATAATAAGTAAATGAGAATTATTTTTTTTTTAAATTTCTAAATAATTTGAACTTTGACCTACTGTTCCCAAAATATAATCAGATCTATTCTGGGTCACTGGCAATCTATAAATCCAATTTGGTATGACTTGAAGCAATAGTTTTGCTTTGTTGATTAAGAAAGAAAGAAACTAGAAAAGCACTCAGAGAGCACAGACTTCTGCCAAGGTAGGCGCTAGATGGCATTGAATGACCTCATATGCAAATCAGTGCCGTCATGCCCTATCTCCCAATGAAAAAAAGAAACATTTAAAAAATTCCTGGATCCAGACGGTGATCTGGATCACCACCAAAATATAATCACTTGTTCCTCGTCCCATTTCTAACAATTTCTTAAAATTTCATCCAAATCTGTTCAGAACCTTTCAAGTTATTTTGAACACAAACAAACAAACAAACAAACAGAGAAACAGAGAAACGCTGGCACAAACATAACCTCCTTGGCAGAGGTAACAAAGAAGCAAACCAACAATACCCTTTAGCTCCTCTTCAGGGGGCGGGGTAATAAATGGCTTTCATTTGGTTCATCATCACTCTGCTACTGGAGTCCTTGACCTACAACTCTAAAAATAATTTAACTTTGTTAATCACTAGATGAAATGATAGAAGATAAAATCTCTGTTTAAAGAAAAAAAAAAATCAAATATTAATAAAATTGTTGACTACATGTTTTGTAGTTTACCATTTAAAATCTGTTTTATCTTTGGTAAAATGGAAGTGTAAGAAGAAAAATAAATATACTGGAAAAACTCTCGCCAGTGGCTCTCCACCTGGGACCAGATATCTTGACTTGAATCTGAAATGTAAAACTTTCGTGCACTTTTCATTCAGTCAAATATGCCGATTGCTGCTGTTCAATATTAAAGCCTGTTTGATGATAAAGCTCTTGAAAACAGAATGGAGCTCTGCTTGGAAAAAGTTTCTCCTTTTTGGAAAACAAATGATGACCCCAGTCACGTCTACAACTGTTTACACTGAATTTAACTAACAGCACAAACCACGGCAGAAAGCTCTCTGTGAAGCGAGGAAATCCCCTTGGTGTATTGTGGGTAATCTGCTGATGTGGAACCTGAGCTCTGAAGCACCCCGGTGCTCTACAACAGCGCAGAGTGACAGTGACGCTAAGCGGCTTTACACTAGCGAGCGCCTCAGCTAACCGTCTTCCCGCTCTGCCTGTGAGACGTCTGCATGTCGAAACAATCACTGAGCAGACAGCGTTACATCTGTATCTGCTCTGATACCTGATTAGATTTGTCTGACTCTTATTTCCCATTGCTGCTTTTGATTCTTTTCTCTTTTTTTATTTTCTTATCTTTGCAGCAGTTTTATTTTCTTCAGATTTTCTAACGTATTTGTGAATTAAAGAGGAATCGCTGTGTAAAACGCACAGTTTTTTAACGTGATGCAGAGCTGCTCCTCGAAGCACACTGAGGTGGTGGATTTGAGTGAAGCTCTGATGTCTCATTGATTTCACCTCTTAAATCCACTTCAGTCATGAAGCAAGGAAAGGGAGGAGGCAGATTAAAGGCAGAGTTTTTAAGCCCTCATACATTTCAGGCACGGATAGTGAAACTTAAAGAAACAGTGCAGCCTCGAACACTAGAACATGCAACTATTAATGATGTGTTCTGCACTGCTAGACCCATTTTGTTGTGTGGCATTTCATCTCTTTCAAAAGCACAAGAAGAAGAGTGGATCCACAACAACAATGTAATGTAATGTTCAAATCTCATAAAAAAAAAAAAAACAACACAGAGGAAACACATTGACAATGAAAAATAAAATATGTAGAGCGTCTCTGCATCGGCCACTCCACTGGTCCAAGTCAGTGGATGAGATGGTAACTGGGTGTCCTTTGTGTTCACTTTATGGAGAAAACGTGAACCCAAATGCATCCTGAAACACCATGTGGGAATGTTGCATTGTTTTAGTAAAATAAACACAACACTTGGTTCCTAACTGACACAAATATCAGTCACATGTAACACACTCGAGTTTCTACCCTTAGGCTGAAAAGACCTTCTTAATTAGACACTTACATTGTTTATGAAAATGATTATTCTAATTAATAATTAAATGGGCCTCCTATTGTCAATATGATTGTCTTTCTCCATGTTCTTACCATCACAAGGGCCTGTGAACTGCACACTTATGAAATTCTGGGATGTATTTAACAGGTTCACATTGTTGTTTCTCACAGTAAAAATGATGTTTCCCATAGGACAGGAATCTATTTGTAGTGGTGAGGTCATGGGGAGTGGGGGGGTACGACCAAGAAAAACACACAAGTTTTAACACTTGAACACTTTCGTTATATACAGGTGCATCATTACTAACGAGCAGAACCGCACTACTTGCAGCGCCAGCAGCTAAACAAGTGTGACGTGGCTAGCCTGTTGGCTAACGTTAATGCTACTAACAGTGCGAGTTCATGTCTGTGCACATGTTGAGCTTCCAGCTGCATTAACAGACAAAGGCTGATAGAACAGGATGAGTTATAGCTGTTTGGACCACTGTTTTACTTACCTTGGTCTTTCGCACCACTCTTTTTCTTCTTTGTCTTCTTCTTCTTCTGGCAGACTAGGTGTGTTAAGTGCTTCTTCTTTGGTTTTATTGGCAGAGTGATGATTTATACTGCCACCTACTGCACTGTAATTGTAAGGACTAGCTACATTATAATGCTTTTATGAGCGAGGTCGAGCCAAAAGCAGAAAAAAAAAAAAAATGTGGCAGAAACTATTTATTCGTGGCAGGTCACCATGAATAAATGAATATATGGGAAACTTCTTTCTTTCTTTCTTTCTTTCTTTCTTTCTTTCTTTCTTTCTTTCTTTCTTTCTTTCTTTCTTTCTTTCTTT
>JAQQZY010000017.1:11602918-11615400 GCA_030068375.1 Ostorhinchus rueppellii | reverse complement strand
CGCCCTAAGTAGCTGGGATAGGCTCCATGCGACCCCCGTGACCCTAGTGAGGATAAAGCGGGTATAGAAGATGAATTAATGAATGAATGAGTTTATTTTTAAGCAGTCCTCTCAACTGTCTGTAATTAGTATGTAGTTATATATTTTTTGCCACCTACAATTCATTCATTCATCTTCTGAACCTACTTTATCCTCACTAAGATCATGGGGGTCTTCTGGAGCCTATCCTAGCTACTCAAGGGCAAAGGCAGGGTACAACCTGGACATGTCGCTAGTTCATCACAGGGCTGACATATAGAGACAAACAATCGCTCTCACATTCACACCTATGGGCAGTTTAGATTAACCAATTAGCCTATCAGTGCATGTCCTTAGATGGTGGGAGGAGGCTGGAATACCTGGAGAGAACCTACGCAGACATGGGGAGAACATGCAAACTCCACATCATCGACTGGTGTTGGAATCGCCTACCCTCCTACAATTAATAAAGAAAATTACATCAACTAATGAGCAGAAATAAATATAAAGGATTAAATCCCATAAGAAACAACTTACAAAAACAATGCTCAGTGTTTCCCACAGGACAGGAATTTATTTGTGGTGGTGAGGTCGTGGGGGGTGGGGGGTATGACCAAGCAAAATGCATGAGTTTTAACACTTCATTGCATACAGTTGCATTATTACAAATGAGTAGAACCGCGCTACTTACAGTGCCAGCAGCTAAACAAGTGTGACGTGGCTAGCCTGTTGGCTAATGTTAATGCTACTAACAGTGCGAGTTCATGTCTGTGCACATGTTGAGCTTCCAGCTACATTAACAGAGACACAGGCTAATATAACATGATGAGTTACAGCTGTTCGGACCACTGTTTTACTTACTTTGGTCTTTCGCACCATTCTTCTTCTTCTTCTTCTTCTTCTTCTTCTTCTTCTTCTTCTTCTTCTGCCAGACGAGGTGTGTTAAGTGCATCTTCTTTGGTTTTATTGGCAAAGTGACAGTTGATACTACTACCTACTGTACCGTAATTGTAGTGACTAGCTGCATTACAAGGGCTTTATGAGCAAGGTCGAGCCAAAAAATATTTGTGGCTGAAATTACTTACTTGTGGTGGGCCGCCATGAATAAATGAATGTATGGGAAACACTGATTGCCCCTTACTGTTATTAGAAACTAAATGCTCCAGGTGCTACTTTTGAGTATATTGTTAGATTTTGGACAGAAAAAAGGCACTGTAAAATCACAAATGTCCTCCATTTTCTATAAGTAGATCAACAAAAAGACAAATTTAGCAAAGATAATAACATTATATAATCACTTTATACTGTCATAAGCCTCATAATCAAACTTACTTATGTAGAGGAAACACCGATCTCGGCATCAGACTGGCAGAGTGACTCACTACTTCCTCTAGTGGTCACAGAAATCCCAGGTCTGTCAGTGTTCAATACGCTGGGGTCTTTGGCCCAATCCCAATTCACTGCTTGGCCCTACCCCTCCATTTTGCTCATTCACTTAAAGGGGTAGGGGTGTCCCGATTCTTGATGAGTAGGAGGGGAAGGACTAAGGGGGAGAGGCATGAGAAATCTCCCATAATTCTGTTTGAATCATCACCAAGAGGGAGGTAAACACAACAGAAAAGTGTAGCAGCGTAAAGAAAGAAACGCACAAATCTACATACTTTCTTCATAAACAACATAATCATTTGATCGACTGTTTAATGCTGTTTCAATGTAATAGATCGCACTTCTGAGGTTTACGGTTGAGAGTTGCAAAAGACACCCGAAACCCATGCAACAGAGATAGGCACAGCTGCTGACGGCATGGTGAATTCTTTCAGAAACAAATTTGTCACATCTATTCAATGTCATCAATGACTGTTAATCTCGTAACAGGTCTGGAAGGGTTGTCTCGTTTCATAGGGGAATATTTCAACCCCTACCCCTTACAACTCTGTTTCTAGGGGTAGTGCCAAGTGCAAGGGCCAAGGGGTGAATTGGGATTGGGCCTTTGTAATAACTTCATAGCACTCCAATCATAATTTTAGGTATATTTTTAAAATTTAGACAGTACAAATACTATAAATATCCTTTTTAGCATTGCGTTCTTGGTATATGTAGCCAGTTTTCACCCTAATCTGAATAGCATGTGCTTTTTTGTACTATACATTGGTGCTGTTTCTGACCTGAAACACTTCTTAAAATATCAAATTTCCCTTTTAAACCACTTTTGGCATGTTAAATTTGCAGATATATCCGTATGTTTATGCTGGTCAATTAGTGTGACTGAGCATTGAACTCAGATTTAGGTTGACTTACCGTACCTGAATGGATTGTGTCACCTGCATAGAAATGAGCCTGGTTCCCTGCATCTGTTACTAAACTGTTACAGACTGCAGGCCTTTGGATTAATTTAATCAGAGGGCTCATGGATCATATGTAAATGGTAAAAACTGAGAACAGTACGGAGGATGAAGTTGAGTTTAAATCACACTATAAATCCTGCTGCTGGTGTAAATGGAAATCTAGGTACCCTGTGGTTTGCAGTATCATCATACTGACATTCAGAGCTTGCAAGACAAAACTCCTCTGCTGTGTTTTTATTGAAGATTAACCCACTTCACTATTTTTGCTGTACACAGTGCACAAGTCTAATCTCTATTTCTGTTGTATAATTCATATTCTGTCTTAACTTAATTATGTGAAAGAAGAAAACTTTTTGGCACCTGCATCTTCCGCTGATAGTTCCTCTACTTCAGCTCCTATCCGGGGGGCTTTGGTGAGATTGGGCTCTGGATGAAATCTGAGGCCTGGGTATTTACTCTAATCAGCTCTGAGGGGCTTTCAGATGGCAAGTGGCGCCCACTCAGACACTGTTCGTCTTCAGTCGGAAGCATGCAGGTCGTGTCCGTTTGGCAGGCTGAGCAGGGCTGGCTCTAACTGTATCTGGAACAAGTCCCCCTGCCTCCGATTTGATCCTTCCAGAGTCTTAGAACATGATGCCAGGTTTAACCACACAGACGACCAATGAGTGAAGACTTGTGTATTCTTCTGCCACTAGTTTCATTTTAAGCCTTATTTGCACAGGACTAATATAACCTGTCTGCATCTTGTGATTTTATAATTAAACCTCTATGTCTGCGTTTCATGTGGTGCATTCACACAGAGTAGGCAAAATCTGTTTTTTTACTCAAATATACTGACATAAACAGACTAAAGACAGGTTCAACTCTTACACATAAACGCTGAAATGTTCCGTACTGTAGCCGTCATGCATGTCATTCATCTGTCACTCTTCTGAAGGATTTAAGTTAGCTCTTTCGGTGAATATCCATGCTACATTGTGACATGATCCTCCTAAGTTTCCATCCAAAACACTTGGAAAACTTAAATTTATCATCATGAAGACAGCCTCCATCATCTTCAACCAGGAAGTAGACTGAAAAAATGTAAGCAAGTAAGTAAAACTTTATTTATATAGCACTTTTTAAAATAACATGTTACAAAGTGCTTCAAACAAAGAGAGATCGATAAAAACATATAGTTAAGCAAGAATAATAGAACCATTTCAACATGCAGACATAACTTTCTGACATAAGCAACACACTCTGAACGAACACCATGTCCACTTACGTCACAAACAACCCCTTAGACAAACCCATAACCAATACTCTACACACCTGTACACAGACACAATACAGATCTAAACACATTTCCAGAAGAATGTGCAGAAAAAAAACAAAGCAAACAAACAAAAAAAATATGTAGCTTAAAATTACAGAGATATTCATTCGCAAAGGACTTAAAACATTTTATCACCCGAATTGGATAATAGATAAAGTGTAATTTGCAGTGGAATTTTTACTTTACAAATAACAGGCATGACAGATTCACATGGAATTGAAATCCCAGACCTCTTCAGTTATGACAGATTACCTGAGGTTCATAGGTGAAAAACAGAAAAAAAACATTTCTTCAGTGAGTTCTGCTGATTCGAGATCTATGTGAAAGAATAAACGATGCCTAAATGAGAACAGTAAATTCCAAATTTGAGAATCCAACAGAAGAAATCCCCCTGCTCTAAAGGAATATTCTTGTCAGTACATGAGTAACGTATGTCTCCCTCCTTAAAAACGACTGCTGTACTGTATGTGCAGCTATTTTGGTGATGTTTTTATTTTTTCTCTACCACTAATCCCATCCAGACAGCACTGTAGCGTCATTTTAATCCCATTTGGTTCGACATGGTGATTAACACAATTACTGAAGTCTGTCTGGATTATGAGACCCAGCACCGCATCAGTGTTTAGATCAGATTAAAATTAGATTGTATCAGAACAGATTAACATTTATTTGATTAAACTTTTAGTTCAAAAGAAACTTGCATCAGCTGGAAAAGATAATTGCAATGAAGTAATAAGAGGAAACAGAGGATTTGGGATAGTTTTACCAGCATTAAATAGGCTAAAAATTCTTAAACTTTCATCATTTCTTGTTAATATTTGTAGCCATTCTCCTCACAGCACCCCCCACTAATGAAAAGATCAGTCTTATATCCTTAAAACATCCAGATTTAGTACCAGTTTCCACATTTCAGCTTCATTTTCTGAGGATGTGGAGGATACATGTGAGAGGGATTAATAGAAGAAAAGGGGAAAAAAAGAAGCAGTGAGCAAGGATCACTGACCTGAGGTGATAACACCATTCCTACCACATTACATTCTTCTATAAATTCATGGATTGTAATTTTCTGAATTACACTGAAAGGGACCAGAGTGCCTGCAAGAGACAGAACGAGGGAGAAGGAGTAATAAAAGTTTAATGGAGGGGAGAGAGACAGAAAGAACGACAGAAAAAAAAGAGAGGGAGAGAGAGATGGATCAGCCGATCTCCCAACATGACAGCCTCATCAGACAACAATGTGTGTGAGGGTGAGAGTGATAGAAACAAGACAAAGAGAGAGAGGAGATTGTCCTGTCATGATCTTCTGGTGTTGTATCATTATCCTGCTGCAAGGCTCTCTGCTGTCTATCGCCGTCTCCTCCTTCCTCCCCTCTTTTTTTTTTTCCCTCTCTGGTCTCATCTGCTCTGCTGTCCAGCCGTCTAATGGAACAGTCCATGCAAATAGCTCGGGTTAATAGAGCGAGGGACAGCAGAGAGGAGAGGAAAAGAGGGGTGGAGGACAGATAACATCCAGAGTTTCTCCTCAACTCGTCCTCACAGTGTTAACACCACTGCTGCTGCCGTTTTCACATCATATTTATTGTAAATATGAGCTGCTTGCTGCAAAAGGAAACGTTAATTTCATTCCACTAGTGGCTGCTACAAGACCGTGTGTGTGTTTTTCAATCACATGTAGAGTTTAAAGTGAAGAACAGGATGTGTATGAATAAAAACTGTTGAACATTAAATGCAGATGCATATACAGGGAAAGTTTGGAACAATGTAATTGTAAAGGGGTGTGATATATTTCTACTTTGTTAGTAAAAAAAACAAAAAAACAAAACAGAGTTATCATTAAAGTCTATCAGATTGAAGAAATATGAACTGAATTTATTTACCCTATTTATGTGACCACTAGAGGGAGTGATGAGGCACTCTGCTGATCTTCTATGGTGATCAAAACTAACGCCACATGTAAGATACAAACAACTTTTATTGTCCAAAAAGTGATAAAATGAAGCTCGAAGCACTGTTGTTGTTTTCCTTACTGGACACAGCTCCAAATGAAAAGAATGGAGTTTAATGTTGAAATCAGTGTTTCCTCTACACAGGTGAGTCTAATTATGAGGCTTATGAAGGTATAAGGTTATTATGCGATGTTTATTACTTTTACTAAGTTGTTGTTTGTTGATCCACGGTTCAGACTACACTGTCAACGTTCTGACCTTGTTTGGATGATTCTTGAGTGCATTTCCTGGCAACGCAAAACTGTACAGAAAACAGAAGTGCTGTTAAGAGATTTGAACAGCAGAACCACATGTAACCCCTTTAAACTTGTATTAAAGAAGATATACAACGTATATATTCAGATATCTGGATTTTACTGGAGTATTTAGTAAGTTTCAAGGTTGTTTTTTTTTTTTTTTTGCTCAAATTTTTCCCAAGACAGTTGTGTTTTTTTTTACTTCTGACACTGGCATTAGACGTGATTGTGTAGCTCACAGAAACATTTACAACAGCAACAAGAGGCACAAATAAATAAGGCAAGGTATACGGCTAGTTTCATTCATTTTATATTAGGGCTGTCAAAATGTTAATGCGTTATCACAGATTAATCCATCTTCTGGATTTATCGGAGTTAAAAATATGAATGCGGTTATGCCATCTGCAGTGCAGAGGGACTCTGAACGTCTCTGCCAACGCATTTCAGGCAGTTTGTCCAAGTAGAGTTACCATAACGCATGCGCAAATGGGCATCTGGTAGTGACAGGCAGCAGAACCAATCCATGAAGATGGACGACGCTAAACAGCATGTTGGCCCTCTGAATGGAAACATGAGGAAAAAAAATCCTGTGACGGAACAGCTGTTTACAGTTGTTTTGTTGAAACTGTCAAATGTTTTGAATAAACACGTTAAGTGCATGTATATTCCTTTCTTTCTTGAGTCTGTTTTCTCATACAACATGAAACATGATTAAAAAAGTTTATAAATGTATAATATTTAATTGTGATTAATCGAAATTAAACCACAGCAACCCTGTGATTAATCTGATTAAAAATTCTATTAGTTTGACAGCACTATTTTATACACATATTTATATTTTGGTAATGCATATTGTAGATGTGGCAGAATTCAAATCAGAGTGATCACAATTAGCTTTAAGAAAGAGTACATCAGAACAGAGACATGATCAAAAAATCAACATGTCTGTCCTAAACTGGGGCTGTTTTCATTAATAAAATCACAGCTATTAAATACTTAGCTTTGGATCAAAGTGGGCATTCTTCATTATGTTTCATTTTAGTCCAAATCTCTGAATAGTCATATTTATTACATTCAGTTGGCTTTGCACAGAAACAGACACGAGGAATATTTCATCGTTGGAGTACATTTCACAGCTTATACTTCACTTGAGTGAAGAAATTTAATCAAACCTTCTGCTTTTACCAGTCAATTTCTACTTGAGTAAAGAATATGTGGACCTTTTCCACCACTGTCCAAACAAAATCTAAAAAGAAACCAAGACCCAGTCACGAAGACTGTCTTCATGTGGCTCCCCAATCTCTTGAGCACCAAGTTTAAAAATAGTATTAACTTTTATTAAAGCAGGTGTCAGTTTTCTTATTGAATCCTAGTTATTATCTTTGGTGCTATATACGGGTAAGAAAGACAGATACAGTCTGCCAGAAACACAGACTTGTAATGGTCTAACAAAACAGCTTATGCAACCTCCTGTCAACAGTGGAGTTCACTTACATGTAAGTTTTACCTAATGACAGTCATTCCTTTTAGTCTCTTAAAAATGGTTAAATACTGTACTTGTTGGGCCTTTTCATACCTGGGGTTGATTTACTCAGATCTGAATCAGTTATTGAGTTGTCTGGATGTTTTCATAGTCGTCCAGTTTCTTTTCACACTGGGAACATTCACTCCTTTTGTTGGTGAGATGTTTCTGGGCCAGGAGCAAGAAGGTAAATACAGGGACAAAGGTCCTGTACCAGAGCAGACTTCTGTGAGAGGTGGACTTTCTTGCTAAAGGCAACACAAGCTGCTACTGTTGGAATGCTCTGTTACATCCCAGAATGCAAAACACAACTGTCTACAGAAGGTGTTTTGTTGAAACTTGTAGCGTTGCCCACAGAGGGTTGGATCTACTTAGGGTTGAGTGATATACAGTAAAAGCAGTAAAATCTGAAAATAAGCCAGACTTTGTTACTTTAATTCCTTTGTTTTGAAGTAACGTCTTATCTTGTATTGATTTTGTTTTTGTGTAAGTTTTGTTAAAGACTAAAACACTTAAACCTGAAGTACATACTGTCGCTGAATTTAGAGAACAGACTATTTGAATATTTACCATTATTGTGACATACAATTAGTACATATACAGTGATTTTAGATGTATTGGTCATGTTTAACTGAAATCACGTCACAGAAAGCCACTGGGACAGGTGAATATTTATCAAAACTGGTATTTTACTCCACAACTGGGCCTCATATGTACACGTAAACTGTTTTAGAAATGTTTTGTACCTCCATGTGGATAGTGAAAACAGCATACCCAATGTTGCTTTGCATGAGCGAGTGTCTGTAACCTTAGCAACAAATACAACAACAATGATGAACATATGCCTGGTTATTTCTGTTTGGCTAACCCTAGTAATTATAAGTTTACCTCGCTACACCACTTCACACTCTATCCTGTATCTCTTCTGTGTCCACTAGAAAGGACAGTTTTGGATAAGGGCAGGTCGAACCAGCAGCTGGTGGGATAAAAATGTGTGTTTGAGGTGCTATTTCTGAATGACCTCAGATTGAAGGGGAAACAACAGTAGCCAGGTTTACATGGAGCCAAACATTCTGATTGCGATCGGTTTAGGGGCTCATTTGGAAAGAAAATAGCCCATATAAACACCTATTCCACATGAAAAGTGCCAATCTGAAAGAATATTTAATCGGAATGACAGGGGTGGAATATTCCTTTACCCAAACCGAATGAGGGATCTTGTGCACAGTCAAACGGAAAGTTGTCAGGGTGTGTTGTTTCAGCACATGCGCTGACGTGATGTGAACGCACAACGAGAGCTTAGTGAAGGAACCACGTGTCATTCTAAAGTTCTGCTTCCAGTCAACATCAGAAAACTCCTGGAGAACAACCGGCTGCCATCAATCTTTGCTGCCGACTTCATACACAGCTTTCGGAAGCTCGTAGGTGGCATGGGCAGGACAGACAAACATCGTAAAACACTCAAATTATTAATCCGATATTTTCTAAGCCTTCTCCTCTTTATCGTTTTTCCAAGAAGTGCATTTGTTTCCTGTTGCTGCTTTAATAAAAGCGTTGCAAGAACTTTACTGATTGTACAGTTGCTAAACAGCTTTGATGGTGTAGTTGGGTCTAATAATTACATTCTGCATGTGTCATATTGGATCATTCTGATTAAATATAGTGGCACACGTACACACCAGCTCGGAATGTTACGTTCTATGTAAACAACAGCCAAAAAATTTCATTTGGAAAGATTCCAATTGGAAAGACAAAAAACTGTATATGTAAACTTAGCTAGTGAGGGCTACCATAGATAGTCTCATGGCGGCATTTGTTCTCAACAGTTGTCAAGCTAGCCAACTGCGAAGTACTGGGGGAATTATTAACGTTAGTCACTTAGTCGAATCATATTCACGGGTGACACCAAGTGGGCAGAAAATATATGTCATCACCCAGTTCCAGTCATGTCTCTCAGAACATGCATTGGAGAGAAAGGTTGGTAATTTCAGGAAAACTGGGAGATGGAATATTTTTTTGTGGAGCACCAGGGCACCCCTACTGTACATGTTTCATATGCACAGAGAAAGTAAGGAAAACAACGTCTGATGTCATTACTCAACTAGACATGCTGAGGAGTTAATAAAATATTAGGGAAATGAGAGAAAGAACCGGGTCACCATTCTAAAATAATGGCTATTGATGCAAGATTTATTCAAGAGAGGGAAGAGAATGAAGCAGCAGTTGAAGCTAGCTACGTGGTGAGTAGGGATGGGAATAGAGAACCGATTCTTTTTGAGAGCCGGTTCCCAATAGCTCGATTCCTTGGAATTGTTTCCCTGCTTAACAGTTCTGCTTATTGATCCCGCCTCATTGCACATGCACTACACTGTTTTGGTCAGAACATAGACACCATGGCGTTGAGGCCAAAACGGTCTAAACCGATGACACCAGGTCCACTTGGAACACTGTCAAAGCTTTCATTTCTTCAAAAAGGTGGAACCCCTCCAAAAACGTTCAACATTTGTCCACGCAACATGTGATTCATTTGATGCACTACTTAGCACTTAACAGCTTACCTAGCAGCAGGACATCACCCAGGCAACAAATGTCGTATCCCCTCAAATACAAGTTTCTGAAGGCAGGGGAAAAGAAATGAGATGCACAACAATGGGAGATGGGCCAAGTCGAACCAGTTTCAAAGAGTAGAAATGCGGCAATAGAGGAATTAGGAAAGTGTCTTTAGTTTCACTTTCACTGTACCCCACCACCACCCCCATCCCCAAAACTGGGCCCGACATAATCTGTTCTTATTATGTGTACAAACTGTATATATTATATTTTTTTTCTGTAGAGATGGAAATATAAAAGACCGGTAATGCAAACATACCCATACTCTTTTATTCCCCCACCCAATGAGAATCAGGAAGAGAATCGGATCGATAAGTAACATCGATAATACAATTGGAATCGTTAAATTCTTATTGATTCCCATCCCTTGAGGTGAGTGAGATGACTGCTAGGGTCGGAAAGACATTCAAACAAGCCGAGTTCATCAAACAGTGCATGTTGCTTGTTTCGAGTAAAGAAACCCTTTTTAGTGGAATACTTAAGGCGACCCAGCCTGACTAAAACTCTTCCTCTAGGTAAGTTGAATTTGAGATCCCTGCTCGAGAGGATGCAGCTTTTTTTGGTTGACAACAGACTTTGTTCTCACCAAAACCAGTTTAAAAAGTGCAGGTGTGAAAACCTCCTTAGTTTTAGTTCATGTGACATTTTTGTCTTCTACAAAAAAATAATAAAAACTCAATTCTCCTTTCTGTTTTGACTTGTTCTCCCAGCTGAAGACATTTTAACTAGTGCAAATTAAAATATGCTGAGGGAAACTGCTGTTCTAAGTTACATTGTTCATATAATTAGATGGTTATCATGTCAAGTATAAGAGTTAATAGAAGATGCAGCCGTTTTCAAAATAAACCGTTTTATGGTTGGTGGATCGATTATACACAGTAAAGTACCTTATTCCATATGGAAATATGATCTATTTCAATTTGATTTGGTTTTTATAAGATGCTGATGTATAAGAATACAAATAACATAAGATCACTCCAGCTATGAACGCCTTTTAAGAGGAAATGTTTCAGATATAGAGATTTTCCTTCGTTTCATGTTTTCCAGTCGCCTCATTTGAGAAAAAATAGGTGGGTGATAATTTTATGTGCAACGACAGAGCATGTAGTCAAGTAAAGAGGCAGACTGGATCATGTTCATCTGGCAGAGAAAAGCACTTCTCTTCTTACTGCAAGACATGTTGTCACACCCTCAATATAGACCCAACACACATAAACGGAGAGTGTGACGGATCTTAAAATAGCCGTCATCTTTGTATGTCCAGACAGCCGTAGACTGAATGTACCGCAGCTTCATGGAGGACTCTGACAGACTGAGTGACAGCTACACTCAGGATTCAGCAGATGTTCAGTGTAGGATCTGAAGCATTATTTACCTCCGCCACATTACTCACTAGTATACCTTAATCTAGTCAGTTAACAGCCATGAGAGTGTGTTTCTTCCTCGAATGCTTTGCTTATTTGTGTTAAATATGTGACATTCAACTCACCCTAGATCATACAGCAGGAAGTGCACACGTGGTTTTATATTTTACATGGCTGCAGTGTTCTCATGGTAAAGCCAGATATCAGGTAGATGTGTTCAGGGAATGGTCTTTTGAAGTTCACAGTACAGTTTGTGTTTTTATTCAATTGACGATTCATGTTACAGATTTGCCACATCTGTTAATAATTCTCAATAAATCAAGCGACCATGCTATGACAGACCTTAGTCAAACTATAACGCTGGTTTAATAAAGACACCATTGACATAATACAGTCAATAAGTAATGGGTTTCTATTCATTTAAACAGTCTTGGAAATGTTTAATGTTACGTAAGTACACACATCAGCTAAATGCATGCTTTTTTAAAATATATTTTATTCCCCATCCCCAATAATACAAATATTTTCAGTTTTTTTTCCTCATTCTAACCTTTCTTTAACTATATTTGTCCAAAATACAATGCAAAAATTACTGCACATGCTCAGATGGTTAGTTTTGGTTCATTTTATTGGTTCATCATTTCAGGTGAACTTTACAAGTGTGGACAGCGTTGAAAGTATCATGAAAAGTGAAGTTACATCCTTAGTTTTCCCCACTGACTTATGCTCCTATAAGACCTGTATTTGATGTTTCAGGTACAGATTTGATCAGTTCATATTTATTTTGGAACCTATATTTTTTTTTCTGTCTATACAGATACACAACATCCAAACTTCACAATGGCAAGCGGTTTTTTAAAAAAAAACTTTTTTTAAACCAAAAATGACATTTATATGTGAACGAGAGGCTCAAAAATATGACTTTTACAAAATATACACATTACCTTTATGGGCGTTTATGTAGAAACGTTACACCTTGCATTGAATTTATTCATTCATTCATTCATTCATCTTCTATACCCGCTTTATCCTCACTAGGGTCACGGGGGTCACATGGAGCCTA
>JAQQZY010000017.1:11574888-11591790 GCA_030068375.1 Ostorhinchus rueppellii | reverse complement strand
AGTGATTGTTTGTCTCTATATGTCAGCCCTGTGATGAACTGGCGACTTGTCCAGGGTGTACCCCGCCTTCGTCCTTACGTAGCTGGGATAGGCTCCATGTGACCCCAGTGAGGATAAAGCGGGTATAGAAGATGAATGAATATCTATGATTCAGATTTTTGGATGCATTTACAGTGTTATCCCAAATGACTTCCCAGTCTAACTCCTGCCCTGGATCTGTCACATCTCTGTCCCATGCTTTCGATCCTGATGTGGGAGTATATTTTTGCGAGTTGAACTTTTTGTACAGATATGACACTATTCGTTTAGAAGACATCTGTATCCATCTTAAAAGTGGATGCTCCTGTAGTTCAGACCCCCAAGGAACCCTGTAGGCTTTACAGGCTGATCATATTCTGAAATAATAAAAAAAAAAGGGATAAAATTTGAATATATTAATTTATGACCCACGGAAAGATTAACTTTCATGACCTCTATGATTTCTGTAAAATGTCAACAAACATGCCACAACTCTTTCATAAAATTCCCACACTTCCCATGTAATCTGAGCAGTTTTTTTATTATGACTGTTGTTGTGAACACATCAAACAAGACCTCACCTGTAGACACTAATAAGCTTAAGGCACCCACGGAGTCGGCCGTACCTGACTCCATGGATGTCCGTGTGTAGAACCATTCACTGACTCTGACACAAGCCTCTTTGCACTTTGTTCTGCTGCTCTGGACTGTACATCAACATGTGTTATGTTTAGGTTAGGGCTGTAGATAGCGGTAGTTTTTAACATATTCACTATTTATTCGTTATATATTGTGATGGCTAATACGGGTCCTCAGTATCTAGTTTCGTTCTTTCTCTGATTGAATGACAATAAACTGCCTTGAATCCTTGTACTCAATGCCGATCCAACGCAGACATCCACAGGACACGTCTCTGCAAAGCTCAATTTTTACAACCGCGGTGTCACACAATAGACTGCATGACAGGAAGTCTTCACATCGACCTGTTTTAAATGTGACACGGAGCTAACACGACGTAATTGGAGTGCTCAACTATGAAACCTCAAACGTCCGTGGACAGCGCACATGGAGTCCGTGCCACTCAGTATGTCCGACTTTGTGGGACCCTTTAGTGTTACAGACTGGTTTACAGTCCTTCTGAGTCCACATGTGTGATATTACTAGATTCGACTGTGTGAAATCCCATCATGTTCAAGGAGCAGTGATGGAATATTGAGCATGAAATCAGTGAGCGGGAACTAATCAGAAGTATTACCAATATAATGTTGTATATTGATCAACACTTCTTATTCTTAATCTTATTCTTATTCAGTTGTTTTATTTGGTATTGTTTTTATTGTTCTTAATGTTAATTTGTTGTTGTTTTTAATTGTACAGATTTTATCTTTTTAAATCTATTTCTGTATCTTACTCTGTTGGTTTTTTTTTTTTTCCTGTACAGCACTTTGATCCATTGTGGTTGTTTTAAAGTGCTTTAAAAATAAAGCTGGATCGAATTGAAACACTGGTCAGCCTTAACATTATCACCACCTGCCTAATATTGTGTAGGTCACTCTTTTTCTACAAAACCAGCTCTGATGTGAGGCCCAGACTCCACCAGACCTCTGAAGGTGTGCTGTGGTATCTGGATCAAATGTTAGCAACAAATCCTTGAAGTCCTGGAAGTAGAAACGATCAGTTTTCCGGAGACTGGGATGTCCTTCCTCAGTCTGTTTTTGGTCAGTTCTAACCATTGCAGACCAGGAACACCCAATAAGACCTCCAGTTGTGGAGATACTCTGACCCGGTCATCACTGGTATAATATCAGCCTTGTCAAAGTCTCTCAGGTCCTTACATTTTGCTTCAATACATCAGTTTTAAAGGCTTAATGTTGACTTGTTGCCTAATATATCCAACCCAGAAAATGAAAGGTGCTAGTGTAGTTTAATAATATTATTATGTTTATTTATTGACCTCACTCTTAACCCTCTTTGGGTTTGTAAAAAGAATAAATGAATGAATGTTGCAGTCATAGGCATAAGAAAATGAAAAAAATTAAGACCACATAACATAATAAAGTTCACAACAAATGTTTATTTACAACACAAATGAATAATTTCAACAAAACAAGTTCAACATTGTCCCATAATTGTTGAAACTAGCATAAGGCGTTTTTCCACTAGCCCTACACAGTTGGTGCCAGCCCAGCACAGCACGGTACAGCTCGATTGGAAGGTTTTTCCACGGGCTCGGTCCCAACTACAATGTGGGTGGAGTCACCGCAGTCAAGACGAGAAAGTTTCCACAGCGCCACTTCTTCATTTCGGATGGTGCCGTCCAGATCTCGTTGTACTTTTTCATCTGCCAGTAGAGTCAAAAAAGTGTTGACCATGGATTTATCTTCTGAGACAGTGTTGTTCAAGCTGAGCCGCAGCAACCTTTCGTCAGAACGATTGACCAATCGGTGCCCTTCGCGTTGCTACGTCACCCTTATGGTGCCAGCGCTGCACGGAAGGAACCCCAACGAAGCAGGTACCAAAATCGTCAGCTTTGGAAGCGTGCTGGTGCCCATGGAAAACCGAAGGAACCGAGCTGTGCCGTGCGGGGCTGATACTTAGAGAGCCAGTGGAAAAGTGCCTATAGTGGGCCATAGGACCTGGACACTGTATCCTGTCCCCCAAAAACCAAAATAAACCCTAACAGGAACAAAACCATGAAAAGACTGTCAGTCCCATCAGTAAATATGAGCCATATACAACAGAAGACAAAGACAGGGACGTGGTCAGCTGAAGATGAGGTGAAGGAGAGGGAGGGTACGGGACCAAAAAAACAAACAAACTTAACTTAACCAGATAACCCTGCAAAATGTGTAAGACATGCTAATTCCACATTCTCATTGATGACTTCATGCACAGGTTGTTGTCATTGTTTTGCTCATAAAATTATATTGACAGTCATTTTATGCTGTTTAGATTGGTTGAAGTGGGAATTCCTGATATGCATCAGTCATCTACTGATCTGCACATTCATTCTCAAAGCAGAGACGGTGGAGATAACTACAATGCTGAGGTGTGCACTCACTGTCCTCTGGATAATGCATCCATGGTCACATTATTACCTGGTGTAAATGAGGTCGTCGTTCAATAAACCAGTGAACAGGAAGAGTTCACTGTTAATCTGCAGGACAAGAATCCCTCTCCTTTCTCTAGTTTTGCTATTAGTCAGTCTCACCTCGTGATATCAGTCACATTTTCCTTTTCCTGTTCCTTCACCCATCTTTCACCTTTCCTGCTCGTCACTAAATCGTCCTGCCTTTTCTTATTCAATCCTTCAAACTCAGCTAATTCCTTGTTCATTTCTTATTGCTGTGTTTTTTTTATCAGCTCATGCCTTTATCTGCTCTTCATCCCTCCTTCTTTCTAATCTTTTCTTCTTCACAGGCCTCCTCCTCCTCTCTCTCCTTTTCTGCTTTGATATGAAATTGGTTTCTAAATGATTTATTAGAGATGAGAGGCTTATAGAGAGTTTACGCCGTAAGTCTTCATTACTTTACTATTAACTGTCTTCCTCTGTTATGTGTATGTCACTTGTGTGTGTGTGTGTGTGTGTGTGCATGTGTGAAACAGTGAGTGAGAGCGTGTTAAAACTGCTTTAAAAGCACCTTCTAATGAATTCAAGTTTGATGGATGTCATTAAGCCAATCGTCATGAAGATTCATTACTTGGCTTTTTGTTGCTCAGTTCCAGAGCATGAGAAGTGTGTAAGTAAGAGACAGACTTTTGATAGTCTTTAATAAGACATCTCATAACAAAACAGAAGACAAACATAAATAAAAAAAACACAGCAGCTCCCACATACACTCACCTGCAACCACTGCAGAGCTGAGAACAGGGAAAAACAAACAGCCCACACAAGAACAAATGACCCTCCTCTCCTACAAGTATATTGTTTTCTGCAGCCTCCAAACAGTCATGAATGTGAGACAGACTGAAAAAAGCTGAGGTTTTTTTCCCCTATCACTGTTGCTCAGCGATGTAAAAGTGTTTTAATTGACTAACTCTGGACTCACACAAACAAACCTCCCTTCTCATCCTCCACCTCTTTCCTTTCTCCTTTTAGACTGAGCTGAATGTTTAGAGGTTTATATTTCCTGTTGAGCCATTTATGCTGTAAGTTACGAGCATTTTGCCGCTAACGACAGGCAAATAGCCGACACGGCTGCCGTCGAACTCTAAATGTGTAAATCGAAACTCTGTGCTCAGCGCGCCACAATCAATATCTCGTCCTCAGGACAGGAAGATATTATTTCTCGGCTCAGTGTGCATGTTTATGTGTGTGTGTATGAGCACATTATGCCGCTGTGCTGGGGGCCATGTCAAATGCTGCAGGGATGAATACAACGTGGATGTGAAAAGGAAAATCACTGTCATTTATTCCGGTGTGGGGATCAATTACAGAGATCGCTGTAGGTCAGAGTTTTGTTTCTGCTTCAAGCAGACAGAGCAGTGAGGAGGAGGAAACTGACTGTCAGCAGGCAGACAACCATACTGTATGTATAGATTTTACAGTATGTTGTCTGGTTTGTTATTTGCTGTAAATGAACCTGTGCTATGCTGGCGTTTAGCAGTGTTACCTTTTGTTTTTTGTTTTGCTCATTCAGTGTGTTTCTGCAGATTCTTCTTACATTCCCAACTGTATAAAATTAGCAAACTATAAAGCATTTTCTAATTGATATATAATGGGGAAGTACCAGTGTAAATGAGCTGAATACCACTGGCTATTGGCAAATAAAATGACCCTTCAGCAATAGGAGTAGCTTATGTGTATCTGTTGTGTTCTAATCATAGGTCTTTCATAAACTCAGTGTTTCTGCTGGAAAGATTTTGCCGGTGGTCTGGTTTGGTGGTCTTAGCTGCCACATCATACATTTGATACAAAGAATCAATAATAGGCTTAAACGTTAGGCTATGTATATTAAAGTGTTGAATTTAAAATGTGAAGGTTTTACAACATAGAACAGTGGTTGCAGTGGTACTGTCTTCCATCCCTATTGGTTGGTTCTGCTGCCTGTCACTACCAGATCAACTGCCCATTTGTTCATGTGCAGCAATAACTCTACATGGGGAAACTACCTGAAATGCATTGGCAGAGACATTCAGAGTCAGACGGCCATGTCATTGAGTGTGTCATTGTTATTAAATGTTATTATTAAATGCTGTTGATGCACTGTGGTTCTTATGGTTATAGAGCAGAAACCAACCCGCAGCCCCCTGATGACCCACCACCACACCAACAGATGAAGTCCACAGGAAACACTGCATATACTGATACTATAATGAAGGCCTGGAAGACTTAAAGCACTATAAAACAGTGTGATTCATTCTATAAAATGAAGAGTCTTTGTTAATATGATACAAGAATGGGACTGAGTAACAAGACAAAGCAAAACAACCAAAAAACAAGACACTAACCAAGTATTAGCATTTGGCTACACACTTTATAATTAATCCATCCCTAATTTCTAATGCAAACACTAGACTGAACAGCAGTATTGTACACATTTCAGACCTAAGTCCCACCCACTTTGGCTATCGTTATTACAACTTTCTTTTACAGCTGGCATGTCTGTCTGTTGTATTTTCAATAATATCACTGAAAGGTAAAAGGACAAGCGTAATTTGTGGGGAAAAAAAAAAAAGATCTGAAGTATCATAAAGAAGTAGACATACAAAGGTACAGTAATCTACATGTTAGAGCCATATTTAACATACTGTCAGCAGAGTATTGTCAATGAGAAGTATTTTAAAAGCAGAGGAAAAGCCCACTGCAAGAAAACCATATGATGTTTACAATTACTTTGTCGGTTGCTGCTACTTATTTTATTTTTTATTAGTGTTTTTATTCAGTTATTTGTTGCAAGTTCTTTACTGTTCCCATTCTAAGTCCTACATTGGCCTGAAGCTCCTCCATAATTTATAGAGTTTGCTTTTTTCCGATGTCCTACTCCTCCGCTAAGTTTCATGGAAATTAATGCTGCAGTTTTTATGTAGTGTTCCTGAGAGACGCATGATGGCATAAAAAAAACAAAAAAAAACACTGGGCTCTTGCACTGGAGGATGAGCTAATATGTTATTTTAGTTTAAGATAAGGTTTAGTTGTGACTGTCTTAAACTAACACACTGTTTATTTCAGCTCATTGCCAGTAAAAGTAAATCATCTATATTTCCCATGTGTTAAAACCGTGCCAACGTATTGCACAACATAGGCTCATGGAATTTTTGCTGATCTTCTATCTCTCTTTTTGTGCGTTTAACTTGGGAAAATCAAAAAAAAATACAGTGACCTCATGTAAGCTTTGGGGCTGTCTGGTCTTGGAGCTGCCGCCTACAAAAACACATTTCCAGCTTTGTTTTGTTCTGAAAGTTTGACAGGCCTACAGTGTGTAGTTATAGTCATTACATAAAGCAACATGTGCAAAAATCACAAATATACATATATATTTTTAGAAATGTGCAATGTAGAAAAAAAAAAATCCTGTTTGAGTGACCTAAAATACTATTTGTGTGTGGAGGAAAGTGATGATTTAGTGAAATATCTGTATTAGAGTTCACATAGCATGAATTATTGCAATAAAAACAGACACAGAGCGGATGCTGCCTTTTTGACAAACCATTTGTAGCATTTCTTGGTCAACAATTTAACAGAAAACATTACCGAGCCACAGCAATTTGAGAGAAACTTCAAAATAGTTTCTGATGTTTTTACATTTTTTTTCCTCTGTCCAATTTTGCCAGCTTGATGTTGGGGGGAGATGAAGCTCTCTGTAAAGGATGAGATGTAATATTGGTGTCAAGGATTCACTTATCTTAGACTACAGAATAAGACCCCAGACTGCTGGAGGCTCTGCTTCTTCACCTGTGATCATTGAACTGTTTCCTGCATTAACCACAGATTCTCTCTAACAAAAACATTTTATCTCTAACAGAAGTAACAAAATGTAAAGATTGGGTCTATTTTGTCATTTTTAATATCAGTAGCCGTCTGTTTTTATGTGAATGTAAAGTACAAGTTCCTCCACCAACGAAGGCTGACAGTTTTTCCCCAAACACTGCAGCCTTCTCATAATTTGAGTCCCAAATGAATCAGTATCTTTGCATCTGTTTAGTGGCTTCTTTTTCTTCTGGGTCAAGAAAATTGGATGCTGCAGTGTAAATTATTAATGAGAGCTCTGATAGTATTTTGGATGCCAATTCATGAGGCTCATATAGCTTCTCAGCCCTGGTGAGTCATCATGTTTCAATGATAACCAGAGATGCTCTTTGAGATTTAGACAGGATTTTTTTTTCTTTTTTTTTTTTTTGCACCAGTATGCAGAAGTAATGGTTTTCATTTGTTTGTTACAAGAGGTCCACTCCGTTATTCTTATCCGTTGGGACAGAAAAGACAGGAAAAGCATAAAATTAGACTTTTGAGCCTTTTACTGTTGTATATTTATCGCCTAATTCTATATTATCATGTTATACTGACAGTTCTTCACTTAGAAAATGAGTGTCTTAAAGTAAACGGATCATTTTTCAACAAATCGCAAAGATTCAGCGTGGATTGACTAGAAGTGGCAGACTACATGTGTTGGTCAGTTTTATTATAGCTCACTTTTGCCACAGAATGTGCTCCACCCAAAGAGAGCGCTAGGCCAAATGTGTATACAGAATCTCCACGTTTTTTTGTGTGACCACAGAGTTACAGCAGCTCCACCCGGACACAACAAAATCAGCCATAATAATACACATCCCTTCTCTTTAATTCCTTTTTAGTTCTTTGGCATCATATAAGAACTACTTTATGGGGAGTAGGTAGAACAGATCTGTGACATTTGCTAGTTTTCTTTCTTGAAGTTAATTGAAAAATATCAGAGCTTTTAAATGAGTCATTTACAGACGACCACAGGACGACAAACTGCTGTGGCTCAGGAGGGAGAGCAGGTCGTCCAAAAAATGCAGGGTTGGCGGTTCTGTCTCCTGCTCCTCCTGTTAATATGTCTTTTGGCTCGACACTGAACTCAGAGTCGCTCCCAGCGGCTGCTCTGACACCACTGGTGTGTGAGAGTGTGTGACCAGGCAAATGAGGCAATTGTAAAGCACTTTGAGCACCAGGGATCCTTCCATTTACACGTTCATGGCGAATATGCTTTGGGTTTAAATATTATTCATAAATATAAAATACAGAACATATGAAAGGATTAATGTTGACTAAACTGTCGTGGCTTATGTTTCAATAGTTTATCAGGCTCATGCTGGTGCCAGTTCAGAGCAGTGCATAGATTTATTTTTTTAACCCATACACACCCCTATCTGAAGATGACTTTGACTTTAGTGGAATTATCTCATTCTATTTTGCATAAAGGTTGCACCACCACAGTATTCACAGGTGCTTTGTGAAGAGACGCCTTAAGCACATGATTACTTTTGTGTCAGTTCCCAAATGAATGTTTCTCTATATTTAACCTTTCTTAAGTGATTTATTACCATTCATTGTAATATTACCCTCTTTACTTTAAATTTTTTCAGCATATTTTCCTGTATTTAATTCACTGATCATGTAGATTTTCATAAAAGCTCAGATTAAATTTGAGGGTTATTGTATCAGAAATAGAGGGAAAATGAAGAAAAAGTGACTTTTTCTAGCAAAGATGTTAATAACTTAATGTAAAAAAAACCAAGTGTGTCTATCCGCTGTCATTTATCAAACTCTGTGGGTTTTACTGGTGAATCATTGTTGCAGAAGACGATGATGTTTCCATGATGTTCTACTCACTACTCCTCTTCACTGTAAGTTTTTTCAGTATAAACCATATATTTTCCTGTATTTAATTATCTGATCAAGTAGATTTTCATAAAAGCTCAGAGTAAATTTAAAGGTGATTCTATGAAAACAGAGAAAACTGAAGAAAAAGTGACATTTGTAGCAAAAGTGTATCATTAACCAAATGTCAAAACAAATGTCTCCATCCACTGTCATTGATCCAACTCCATGGCTTTCATTGGGGAATCATTGCTGTTGAAGATGACAGTGTTTCCATGGTAACTATGGAGCCTCTGAACGTCCAAATGGGTCATATCTGATGACCATGAAAAGCTGACAAACTGTATTTTACACCAATTATTTACATGTATTGATAGGATTAGTGGATGAACAGGTATTAAACAGTTTACATCAGTAGATGGTTTGGGTTGTCAGTGGCTGTTTGGGTCTTCATGAGTTAATATTTTCTTTTTTATAGTGTCTTGAGACTCAATGAACGTTTCTCAGTCTCAGTGAGGGATTCATTTACATAAAGCTACGTCATCAGATTTCTCTGCAGGACTGTTCCAATCTCCAGGATCTTTCCAAACACTTGACATTTACTTGGGAGAATTTTCAAGGGTGTATCTGTGAATCCTTTCTGTCCTCGACTCTAATAATATACCCACAATCCTCTGTGCAAATCTATAAAAAAAAAAGCCACTTAAAAAAGTAAAGCTGATCACAACCACAAATAAATCCAGAAAGAACAATAAAAGGCTGAACATTTCACCCGTGCAGAATGCATTTACATGTAATTATTAGAGGATATTATAAGTAAGATGAGACAGATTTATTTACATGATATAAAGCAGGTCAATGTGCTTGTAAATAATTAAATAAACAGAATGTCCAGAGCAAAATTAAAATCATAAAAAGACAGAGTTACTGAAAAAAAGGAGAATAGAATAGATGAAATCATAATATAGAGAGTGAGAAATAGAGAAAAATACAGTGAAATAAGAATTAACCAAGAGTTGAATCATAGACACATGAGAAGTGACATATTTTACATGGATTTAAGAATATCAGCCTTTGAGGTAAATGTGAAGTTTGTTTCATGTTGAATAGATTAATGCTGCTTCACATCTATTACTGCCCTTGTAAATGTAATTCCTAGTTTTCTATTAAATCCTACTGTCATGTCAGTGTGTTACTGATTTGCTGATCTGAGGATGGGACTTCATCTGATCTTGTTCATCCGATCCATTCAGGAGGGAACTGATTCGAAGGCTGGACTCTGGACAAATAAGGAAGCATCCTTGAGACTGAAAAGCAGCCAATAATTTCAATAATCCCTCAGAAAACCTTCCTTTTGACTATGGTATATCATATCCAGCAGTGTAACAGGCAGCATGGATCGTGTTTCTGCCTCTATAACTGACAAAAGCCATTAAATGACACTAATATGAACCATACAACACTCTGAGATGTGTATGCAGGACACATATGGCTCTATCTAGGATAAATCACTGGAAGCAATTCATTGGAGATGATCTGCAATTTACTCCATATGTTCAGAAAATAATGTTATGTCACAATAAATACCCTGCCTTATGTATTCATTTGAGACACTGGGGCCGATGCTGATTATACTATCAAAAGAAGTGGTCCGGGATTCAATGCTTATTTCAATAACATTTTGTTCTTTGGAAGTTTTCATGACCGTGCTCTAAGGTTCAAGATGTGTTGAATTGATATAAAAGAAGATCCACAGTTACATATTTGCCAAATTCAGAACCATTTTGACCCAGTTTATCTCTATACGGAAGCACATCAGATCTTTCACATTTTGGTATTTGTGTCTCATGTTATAGTTCTACTGTAGTAAGTATTTTTCCCTTTTTGTTTTGTTTTTGTTTTTTGTTTTTTTTTTACATTTTTTCTTCCCTTTTTTATGGGCCATTCAAAATAATAATGATAATAATAATAATAATAATAATAATAATAATAATAATAATAATAATAATAATAATAATAATAATAATCAGGGTTCTCAGAGAATGGAACAACGGCACTGTGCCAAGGTACTGCTAGCTCGGCGGTGCTAAACTCATTTTAAAATTTTTTTGATTTTTCCCTAATAATTTTGCTAAAATCTAGCGAAATCCATCGAGTTTGCAGGGACACCCTCCATTTTTCAGCGCCATGTTGTTTTTCCTTTGAAATATCGCAAAGTTGCATCTAGCGAAGGATTTAGCATGAGACCCCCCCGCCCCCTGCCACCACCAGGACACTATACATTTCTGGGGAGAACTCTGATGATAATAATAATACTCGTTGTCGTCATAATTTCACACTTTCAGATACATATTTCGTATGAATGTCAAGGTCCCACATATTGCGTGTTCTATCACTGGAAAGAGAATGTCTGCTTTATTTTCTGAAAGTTTGAAGCAAGCCAGAGATGGATAGTTTGGAACATTTTCTTACATCTGGTGATTTTTATGGTGGATTTACCGCTGCGTAAGTTATGAGCCTTATTTTCCGAGCACATCTTTTCACTTATTTCCTGTGCTGATTTCAGCCCAGACCACGGATCATGGATATACCATAAAAAATGTATGTGACAGTATGTGGTAGTGAATAACTGAAAGAAATGACTTTTCTCACTCATCCGGTGACGCATTCATGTAAGCTCTGAGTCGGTTGTCACAAATCGAGATCAAATCCTCTGAAGCCCTTACCATATGGGTCCAGTAAATCCTTAAGACCTCCGATTATTTGGAAATTAAACCCGTGTGTGTGTCACAGAATAAGCGAAGTGCTTGTAATTTGTATTTGATTCATGTTTAACTATGAGTCAGACTTATCAGCTAGTAAATAGGCAGAAAATGAAAAAGAACAAGGGACGTGGAGGAAAAAAAACATTGCTCATCATTTCCAAATCACAGACATGCCCATTCACACCAGACTATAATTGTCACACAAGACCTTTTGTAATAAAATATGGTTGGCAATTTGTGGTGGGTTGTTTACTTTACAAATAACCATCATATCAGATTCACACAGGATAGTGGATAGCACTTATCAGAATCAGAATCAGCTTTATTTGCCAAGTATGTGAACACATACAAGGCATGTGGCTTTGTTTTTTCTGAGCTCATGACGTAGAAGTTCAACAAAAACCCAAACACACTTAAACATAGACCTAATCTAAACAAATATCTAACTAGAGACAAGGACAACAATGGGTTGAGAATAATATAAGATGAATATGAATAACTGGGTAGATGAGTACAGATGGACGGTCTATTATCAATCACTCAACTTTTATTTATATAGCACTTTTCGTACAATAAAATGCAGCACAAAACAGAAAGGTTGTGTGTTTGATTCTCAGTCGGACCAGAGCCTTTCTGTATTAAGTTTTTTCCGAGTGCTTAAAAACAGGCACATGGACGTTAATTCTCCCATCAGTGCCCGAGACCATAGTCCACATTATTTTCTGTAGTTGACTCTAATATGTGTATTATGTGCTAATGCTAATTGCTAAAGCTAATGCTAGGTACTGTGTGTGTGTGTGTATTAGGACAGGTAAAATGCTAAGAACGAATGTCCCAATGAGGATACTAAAATGTTTTTAGTGTTTAATTTCATGTCAGATGTACCCCTCCTCCTTATCCTGTCTCATAGTCCCTGCTTTAATGACGATAGCTTTTGCTGTATATTAGTACTTATTCTTCTCTGTATTGTGGCTACAGCTAATTATCTTTAAAACATCAACTGACGGATGCAACAGAAATGATGACATGAAAACTTTCCAAAATATTCTTAAAGGAAAAAATAAAAAGGTAATCATCAGGCTGAGGAATCTACCGCTGTGGCTGCCTCCTAGTCATTCACAATCACTTGAATTTCATTTAGTGAAATCCACAGTCTGTAATTTCTATATATTGCCTCTATTTTCACAGCTAGTACAAGTAATAATGGTTGCATGATCATCAGTTGATTTCCAACAGCAGGACTGGAAGCTGTGGTGTAAAATTTGATTTTACACTTTTGTAGCACATTATTAGATTAAACTTTACCATAAATGGATTAACACAGGAACAGACGCTGAAGGGGAAAAATTAAAATCCTCCTTAACAGGTAATTTTTAGGCGGAAGCTAATCAGAACAAGGTTGTGTAGAACTGAGGGGTATATGACTTGAAACATTTGTTCAGTTCAAGCGAACATCACAGAGAGAATATGTAAATGTTGTTCTATGAGGCGACAGCTCTAGACAAGCCTGTTGAAGACCTTAGTGCCTTCACTAACAATCCCAGCTGAATATACAGAAGATAAGAGCAGACGTTTGCCCGTTCAGAAACAATGACACCTTCTTCCTGTTAAAGTCACTTTAATATGGTTCTTAAAGTAGAGAAAAGGTAGTGTGTCTTGTTTAATTAGGCCTTGTAGATGTTTCTTTCCATTGCCCAGGGCCTATTATAAGAAAAGCCAGTTTTACTTACACTGTGAATATTAAACAAGTAGCTACAGAGTCGGATGTTTCATTAAAGAGCAGCTCAAGTTTTCTCCTCCTTACTCTCCTATTTCCTGAGTCACAACCTTTAGATCTGTAAGTATAGACAGATTTATTTACATCAAGAACTCTGACTGACACAGAAGAAAAGAGCTTACTATTATATAAGACGTTTTTGGTTTCATTTTACTGCTTGATTGATTGCATTTCACTACTGTAGATGTTTAATGTTGGTTCATTTGATGTAATTTATAAACCGTCCATAGTTTAATCTACAGCAGTGCATCATGTTCTGTAAGACTGTCATATTTTTATGGTGTTGCTGTCCTATGAGAACCACTTATTTCTGAAAATGTAATAATTTTCATGAGCTCAGAAGAACACGCCTGTTTTCTGCTTATGTTACATATTCCAGTGAATCCAGGAGGGTTTTAAAGATTTAATGAAATACATTTTTCTCTACATTTAACATTTTGTGAGCAGGGTTCTCCCGGAAATTTATAGTACTTGGCTACACAGGCCGTGGTCACCGCCAAGGATGCAACAAAAAAAATGCAGGTATCGTTCTCTGATCATCAGGCTTTGTATAACGCTTGTGTTTTGTCATGGTGCGTGTCATCTGGATGTAAACAGGAAGTGAGTTTACATGCGGTCAGATCCCGACAAATAAGAGTGTTTGATTATATCATATCCAACCAATGGGAAGAAAATCTTGCGCTAAAACCTCACGATAGACACAACTCCATGAGATTTCAAAGGAAAATCATCACGGTGCTGGAAAATAGATCATGTGCCTGCAAACCTGACAGATTTCGGTAGATTTTAGCAAAATTATCGGGGGCAAATAGAAAAAAAACACCCTAAATTTGAAAATGAGTATAGCGGCGCTGAGCCAGCAGTATACTGGTGCAGCGCCGTTGTTCCATCATCTGGGGAGAACCCTGTGTAAATGAATTATCACCATTTATTGTATTATCCTCCAGATTTTCTTTTGTGAAAATCTGATATTTTCCTGTGTTTAACTCTAAAGACCCAAAGAGCCACTAATAGTCAAATTCATCTACTCCTCTGATAACATATGATTCACTCACCTTATCAATACATAAAAAAATAATTGCTGTAAGATACAATTTATCATTTTTTTTATCAACAATTTTTCATCTTTTCATGGTCATCAGATATGACCCATTTGGACATTCAGAGGCTATGAAGTGAGTAGAACATTGTGGAAACATTGTCATCTTCTGCAATATTGACTCACCAGTAAAACTCATGGAGTTTTATAAATGACAGTGAATGTACACACTTGTTTTTACGTTTAGTTATTGATATCTTTGCTTGAAAAAGTCACTTTTTCTTCAGTTTTCTCGGTTTCTGATATAATAACCCTCAAATTTAATCTGAGCTTTTATGAACCTTTACATGACTAGTGAATTAAGTATAGGAAAATATGTGGTTTATACTGAAAAAAACTTAAAATAAAGAGGATAATATTACAAAGAATGGTGATAAATCACTTATGAAAGGTTAAATATAGAGAAAAATTCATTTGGGAACAGACACAAAAGTAGCACTGGGTGTTTATGGGTGAATTTACATGTGATGCAGATGTTCATAAAAGCTCTGAGTTCATTTTAAAGTGTTATAAAAACAGTGAAAACTGAAGAAAAAGTGAGCATTTCAGCAAATTACATCATTAACTGAAGATTAAAAAAAACAAACAAAAAAAACATCTACAAACATTTTCATTAGTCAAACTACATGTGGTTTACTGGTGAATCAATGTCACAGGAGTTGATGGTGTTAGCATGTTCGCTGTGGAACCTCTGAACATCCATGATACAAATCTGATGATGCTTAGTCACTCAGAAACTACACCTGACATGATTTTTTTTTTTTAATGTATTGATTGGATCAGTGTTTCCAAAGTTATTAAATATTATTGGTCGATGGCTGTTAAGGGCTTTGAATGTTGAACTCTTCATCATAAACGCTCAAAATCAAACGTGCAGTGAAAATGAGTAGATTGTGTCAATATTTGTCGCTGAAAGATGCAAAGTAGAAGCTGGTATAAAGATAATTTCAATACTTTCTGTTCTGTTTAAGTTCCGCAATAACTCCCATCATACGACACTACATCGCAACTATGTATTTTATTATTGTTTTGATTCGGAGACATCTAATGAGAGAAGTTAAAAACTGCACGTTGAATCTTGAAAATAAGGTAAAAAAATAATACTTTGTTTTGCTAATGATACATGTTTGCACCATAATACATGAATGATAGATAGTTTACATGGCTGTAACACTACAGTTCATGACTGCAGTGTGATAAATGAAAGTAATGAAGATGCTACCTACATCTGAAAATGATGCTCCTCCATCAATAACAGTAGCAGCGACCCGCAGTATCGTTTTACGGGCTAACACACGGGTTAAAATAGGGGCATTGTACAGAAAAGTCGTTAGCGACGCTAATTAGGCAAATCAGAAGGAAATGACAGTGGTGGTGCTGCTGTGAAGCTGAATCTGTGATCTTTAGCCCACAGTGAGCTGAGGAGATGGGAGATAATTTAAATGTTCAGAGCCCCGAGGCCTCAGAAGCTGGTTTCATGTCATGTTAGGGGAGGCAAAAAAGAGGAAATGTGATCTCTTTGCAGTATGTGTGTGTGGTGGCAGAGGGATACTGTACTCACCCTCTCTGAGTCACAGACAGCCAATTATAAAAACCCAACGGCCACCTCTACCCCTCTCTCTCTATCTGCCATGCTTATTTTTTACCACTCTTTACCCTCTACCATCTCTCGCTCTCATCTTTCTCACTGGTTCTGTTTTTATTTCTTGCTGCTCTCGGCCTATATATATAATCTCCCCTTCATTAATAAACCCCTGTTGATGTAAAAAAAAAAAATAGGAGGGGAAAGGATGGGAAGTAAGAAGGAGCGGACAGTAAAGAAAGGAAAGGAAGAGAGTATGGAGGATAGAGGAGGGTGGAGATGAAAGCAGAGTCGAGAGGTGAAGAGTTGAGAGGTGATAAAAGGAGAGAGGAGGGGGATGTGAAAGGATAGAGAGGAACTGAGGAGACAGCGGTGGCAACGAGAAGAGACGGCAGGGAAATGAGAGGAGAGGGCAGATTAAATTAGATTAGTTTTGACTCCATTCATGTCTAAATGGAAATTAAATTTTCACGACGGGAGGTGCATTACAACAATGTTTCACCACAGTTCGGCTACGTTTGCCGTTTCCATTTGTTCTCTTTTTTTTTCTATTAATTGCAACAGTTTAAGTCTGTTTACTGCATGTGGAAATAAACTGTGTGTTGTCTTGTTTAACCCTGAGCAAAGCATTCAGCCTGTTAATGAGGAAATATATGGAAGAGTCTTTCTGCTGCAGTGTGAAAGGGATACACGTATCTAAGGGAGGTGTATGGAGGTCTCAGCCTAGAAAGAGTCTTTTATTGTTATATTTCTGCAAAAATGTGATTGTCAGTTTATCACAAATAGCTGTTTTAACTTTCTGTCCACACACATACACACACAGTTACTTATTCTCATTGTTACTTATAAGGTTTACTCAGAGTTTGGTTTTTTTTTTTT
>JAQQZY010000017.1:11552829-11564269 GCA_030068375.1 Ostorhinchus rueppellii | reverse complement strand
TTATTATTATTATTATTATTATTATTATTATTATTATTATTATTATTATTATTATTATTATTATCATTATTATTACTTCTGAATTTGCTAAAACTAAACTGAAATCAGAAATGATTCAAATTAAAGATTACATCCAAATAAATACAGCTGGAACATACAAAAGGATCTTCTGTGTGCTTCATACAGTGACGGTCAGATCCTTGATTTAAAGACAACATGGTGGGTAATATCTGTTCAGAAAACGCTGAAGCGGCAGCTGTTTGATTTCACATTTGACATCAGTCTGCAGATGTTACTCTGTTACTAAATTGTGTTTTGACGTGTCAGTATCATATTATGTGATGGTTATTATAAGGTTCAGTCAAGGCTTTATGGATGAATCGTGTTTTTGGACTGTGACAGCCTTTGTCTGAGCATAGCTGCAGTGGACTCCAGCGGGCAGTTATTGTGTTATTTTGTATGTTTGTCTTTGTTTATTCATGCGCTTCTGTTCAAGTGTGTGTCAACAGTTTAGTGTGTGATTGTGCGTGTGTGTGTGTGTGTCCGTAAGTGTTTAGCGAAGTGATGAGGCATGTAGTATATCAGAGTGAGGACAGTGTTTTCTGGTCTCACTGCCATTGTCTATGTGTCTATGTGTGTGTGTGTGTGTGTGTGTGTGTGTGTGTGTGTGTGTGTGTGTTTCAGTGAATGAGGCTCTGGGAAGCTCTCCAAAACAGGACGCACCCCCTTCCAATCACCAGCTGTTTACTTCAGATAGCTGCCACTAAATTTGGAGGACCACACGTGCACACACGTTCATATACACAACACACACACTGTCACTCACTTTCTCTTCCCATCAGGTTTGATTAGAGCATCTCTGGATGACACCGAGGTGGGGCCGTGTGAGAGTGACATCGACATGGGCATTTGTGTGTATGTGTGTGTCCTCCAGAGTTGTGGCAGTGTCCAATTAAGGAATAAGCACCACTGACCGACTCCCTGACTGTGTTTGGTCTAACAGCTTCACACTTGCAGCCAGATGTCCAAACGATTAGAGAATCAGCCCTGAAGCTTGAAGGTGACAGGTTCAACAGCTCCCACAAGCCCGCTCAAGTGCCCTTTAGCAAAACCCCTAGCCCCTTAAATCTTTAGCAGCGTTGTAGACATTAGAAATAGTGCCTAAAATGAATATGCTGGATAGTCTTCAGTGAATCACTCTCATCATATTCGTCTTTTACCTCCACTTCGAATGTTAGTTTTGATGTGTAAGAGCAGAGCTGTACACAGTCTGCACTCAAATACAGATGCTGGTGTGAAACATATTCTGGTAAAAGCAGAAGTATTGATTGAGCTAATATTATAAAAGCATGGTTTTCCAGACAATTATTATCTTTAAGTGGTAAAAACAAACAGGAAAAAAAACTACAGTTGGCTTTTGGGATGCTGTTTATTAATGTGCTTTTCCCAGTTCTTTTTTTTTTTTTTTTTTTTTTTTAGAGATTTTTTATTTATTTATTTATTTATTTATTTTATTAGCAGACCTTATAAAATATTTTTGTAGTAGGACCACTTCTCCCTGAAAACCTGGCAAAACTGTGAAAAGTTCAAGCTCTGAAATGCACTCTTAATAGGAGAGCATAAAATATTTGTATTCTTATACAGACTTTGTGTGTAAAGCTAACTGAATCTCACATCATCATAAAAAAGGACACATTTTCTCCTCCTGGTTCATTCATTCATTCATTCATTCATTCATTTATTTGTTTATTTCTTTATTTTAGAAACTTTGTTAGAACAACACAGAAGAACAATGCTAAAACAGTGTGTACATTCAGTATATCATTCCTTTTGGATATAATATAACGCTAAATATCTCCAAACATGAGGGACCTAAAGTACGTTCTACATCTACTCATTAGATATATGAAACTGTGACATTTGGATAGATAAACATCTTTTTCAGGTTGACAATGTCCCCATACCTCATGGGATTCTGCATCTGGATTGTTTTAAGTGAAATGTGTTTTTCTCGTAGCTATTTACAGGAGGGTCTGATGAAGAAACAAATCACACAAGTTAGCAGCAAGCTCCTTAAAGAAGCCTTGGCTTAGAGGTTTTCCTGAGTGGTAGATACGATGATGATATGAACCATATGTGAATCTCAGCCCAGTTGAACACCTGTGTGAGATTTTGGATCAGCATGTTGGATAACATTATCCTCATCCATCATCAAAATAACAAATAAGGGAACATTTTTTGCCAGAATGGTGCTCATCCATGTGATAGAGTTCACAGGCTCAAAGAATCAATGGCATAGAGCAGTGAATCTGCTGAAGGAGGTGGACCAACACCTTATCAGCACACTTCATGCTGTTTTCTCTTATCTTTTTCATTTCATTATGGTAGACACATTGTCAAGATCGATTCAAACCAAAGTACTTTTATGCAATATTCAATCAGTTGTGCAGAAATCATCAACTGACTGTAAGGAGGCGTGCAAGATGTCTGAAAAAAATACAAGCATAAAACATTTTAAAAGCCAGGATCAAACTGATGGCTGTGCAACGTAGACTTTACTTCAAATGTTAGCTGACAATTACTGTGAAAAAGTTTGTTCTGCACAGCTGTCAAGTTTCTCCGCCTACTCAATTTGTACATTTAGCCATTTTATTACTTGAAGGAACAAAATATCTGACAATAGCAGCGTATGTGCAGATACATAGTATATAATAATAGTTAAAGTTTATTTACACTTAGAGACACTAATGCAACGCAAACACCAATTCACTATATCAGCTATACATGACATCCTAGTTGGGAGAGAAAACTTTACAACAGATAACCATTTCATTGTCCCCTCAGAGAGGGAAAAAAAAGTACAGACAGCTTTGTACATTTGTCTCGTAGCAACAGCAGGAGCAGTGGTGGCTCCTCTGCAGAGCTCTGCTGGCTAAGTGTAGAGGGGTTTGGAGGAAAACAGGACATCAGCACTTTGAAGAGAAGGTCATCTGCCTTTTGGCTGCAACAGAACTGAGGACCAGTGCGAGTCTGTATGGGTGTGTGTGTGAAAGGCACCTCCATCGTCCATGTATTCTACATAAAACACACACACAAGACATTATCGCCTGAACTCCAGGTAGAATTATCAACCCCATGGTCCAGTCATTAAAATGCTTAGAAAAGCTTGAAGAGATTAAACAAGTGTCAAAAGGGTCTTTTTCCATTACAAAAGGCTGCGAGATGTGATTGTATCTGCAGTTAATTAAAAACATGACAAATAGAGGAAAGAAGAAACACAAAAGTAATTCAAGTCATTTGATAATAAAACTCAAAATTCAATTTTCATATTAATTTCTATATTTTTAATGCATGTGTTGTAAGAGGAATACAATGTGGCACCAGAGAAAGATTTCTCAAATCAGGGTCACTTGCACTTAACTTACCATGAAAACACGCTTACATTTAGCATGCTAACATGCTATGTTAGCGTTCAGCTGAGTGTGCAGCTGAGCAATGATAAAACGCATTCTGTAAATGTGTAGGGATGGACATGTTGCATGTTTTAAAATAGAAATCATTGGGCAGAAAAATAGTGATGATGCTGGAAAGAGCAGCTGGAGGTGCAGTTGCTTCATCACATTTACTAATGCAGCTGCTCATGCAAATACAAGTATAAAACAATAACCAGTGCAGGAATAGATTTTGTTTTACTGTTTATATTCTGGAGTTGTGTTTTTTGTTTCGTGGTTTTACAGTTCATTATTTTTATGCCAGCACTGCTCAGGTTTGGCACCATACAATATCTTCCTGAAATAGAGATAAAAGCTCTCTGGGTTGTTTGGCTGCTTCTTTGGATGAATCATAGTTGTCTTGGGTGGCTCTAAGCACAGGACACAACAATGGTGACTTGGCAAAATTTGTAGAGAGAGAATATGTATTGGTGGAAACATCTGCTCATGGAGAAGAGTGTTGTCGTATTAAAATGACCCTTAAAAGAAAATAGGAAGATGTGAGTCTGAAATCGCTTTTTAACTGACCCTTAAATTTTGTAAATTGAATGCACGTTAAAAAAAAAAAAAATCCTAATGGTAAAAACGACAATTTCACCCAAAAAGTTTTTGTACTGGCAAGAGGTGGTTTTTCGGGCGTGGTGAAATTGATATATCAGGCAAAACTGATATTTAAAGACCTTTTACTGCAACTAGAGTCACATGAATAAAAAACAAACAAACAAACAAAGGTGTTACAAGCAAAGAAGAGTTTTAAAATAAACATGACACACCAGGAAACTGAATATATATTTTTTAAATTTAGTACAGGACTGAGGGTAATATGTAATAATAATGAATATATCTGTAAATCAGTCTGATATTTCTGTTCGTCACCACGTTTATGGAATGACTTCTCGTGTCATCTCGCGATAATAAATAAACAAATCATTGTATTTGTGACTTAACGGAAAAACCGACATTATGCACTTCTGCTTTTTTTTTTTTTTACATTTATTAAATATCAGTGAAGTTTTGCACAGATGTCCAATGGAAACACCACTTGTGAAAACTTGCCATTTTCAGGATTTAGTTGCAGCTCATGGATTGTTGAGGTTCCTTTGGTAACGTGACGACATTGACAGTTGGCTCTGGATGAATATTTCACTCACATGGTACTGTAATTCCACGTTAGCCTGACTGATCCGTGAGCATGAGATGGACAATAAAATGAATATCACTATGTCAATTAAATGTTTCGTTGAGTGATTGATCTTAATTTTCCAGAAAATGACGAGCCAAAACAAAGTAGTCACCCTTCACCTCTAAGTGAAATGTGAGCATTGATGTTATTTATCTTATTTAGTTGTTGATCTTTTACTTATTTCATCGAGACTAATGAACTTTGCTTCCTTGTTTTGCTATTTTGTCCACCTTGATTTGGAAATTTTTAATCTTTTCCAGGGTTTCAGTAGATGGGAATATTTCCCTTTAAGGGTTTAAGACTGCTAATAGCATTAAGTGTCACAAGGTTTCAATTTTCAGAGCAAAACACAACCGTAGCCATAGATCAGTGTCAGAGATGCTCCACTTTTGGCTCCGTGGTCCGCTCATCACAGCACACTTCCTCAGTTCTCAGCCTGCAGCTAACTGAACCTGTGTAATTTTCTTTACATGTCCTTTAATTATCTGCAGTGATCTATTTGATGGGAACTCTGATTTAACGTCATGGACTTAAATTGAGTGTATGTCGTTAGTTGTGTTTGCCCGTATTTGTGTGTTACCTGTGCACCATCATCATTCATCATTGTGTGCACTCACCTGCCATCTAGCTCACAACTATAGTGTGTGTGTGTGTGTGTGTGTGTGTGTGTGTGTGTGTGTGTGTGTGTGTGTGTGTGTGTGTGTGTGTGTGTGAAACAGATGAGAGGAGGTGAAGGCCGCAGGGAGAAACACAGCTCTTTTTCAGCATCACTTCCTGCAACATTCAGCCTCAAGGCATTACTAGACGAGACCTGAATCACAGATGGGAGATCCAAGAAATATTAGAAAGCAGAGAAAGTGCTTCAATGATTTGCTGCTCACGGTTACATTGATCAGATAATTCAATATGTTTTTCTTTTCTTTTCTTTTCGCTCTTTTAGTTTTCTCTAAAACTTCTTTGGAGTCTAGAGACGATTTTTATTGCTTGGTTTAAAACAGCTCCTTCACACTGGGCCATTGTATCAACTTTTTGCCCACTTTTCCACGTCTTGTCTTAGAACAAATGGCAGAAAACAGGGACTGGATCTTAAGAATTAAATGTTTATATTTACTACAAATTTACCACGAGCTGGACCTGATGAGTTAACGTGTCGGTGGCCGAGACCCGCCATCACTGCAAATTAAAGAAACGATACAAAAACCCCCCCAAAAAACGCTGCAAACAAAAAGAAAATGATGCAAATAAAAAGTCACAATGGAAGTGAGTCACCAGGGACTGTTTTGCATCCTCCAGTTCAACTTCATGTGAAACCAGGGGCTTCATGCCCATACCAAATAACAAATTGAAAAGTACACTAAGCAACATTAAAACCATGGATCTATAATAATACCATACGTCCATGCATTAAACACCAAAACTTTCACTTGCTTCATTCTTCTGCTGTCTCCTCTTCTTCTCTCACACGAGTTAACACCGGTGTACCGTCAAAAACAGTCCCCGGTGACTCACTTCCATGGTGACGTTTTATTTGCATCGTTTCCTTTTTTGTTTGCAGCGGTTTTTATATTGGCATCGTTTTCTTTCTTTTTTTTTGTTTGCAGCGTTTCTTTTCTTTTATTTGCAGCATTTTATTTTTATTTTTTTAATTTGCATCGTTTCTTTCATTTGCAGCAATGGCGGGTCTCGGCCACCGTAGTTAACAATCAAACAAACAACATAATAGTAATAAAAGTAATAAAAAGTAATAAAGAACAGATAAAGAAGGATCTACAAGAAGTACATATTAAAATAAACAGAAATAAATAAAATACACAGAATAATTATGAATGAGTGAATAGATCAGTGGTCAGTCCAAGTGACTCCTGGACAATTTGCACCGTAGTTACAGAAAATAAAGTTGCTAGTCTTGATATACACATCATAAAATTTCAGGTTTATATGATTTTTGAGATATCAGGGCTTGAAAAATGAGTCTTCATGCATGATTTCACTTTAAAAACAAACAAACAAACAAAAAATAAACCCAAACAGTTATCGTTCCCTATTAATAACACAGACTGGAGCGCAGCTTAATCAGCCATGGTCTTCCATCTACTATTGCTACAAACACAACCAGTCACACCTACTGTATGGTTGAATTACATTGAACATTTTCTGCTTGTCTTTGGATGGTGGGAGGAAGCTGGAATACCTGGAGACAACCCAAACCCAGGTCCTTCTTACATAGTTCATATGGATTCCTTGTTCATGGCTAAAATCCAAAGCTTGCTATGGCTATTTTCTGACTTTCATATTTGCATGGAAAATTTTCTCTAAACTTCTGCCCATTCTCTCTCTATTTCTCTGTCATTTACACATTTGAAAACAAGACTAAACAAAACAGGCACATTTTATTTTTATATATTTCACAGATATGTTTATGTTGGAGGTCCAGGCCATCCCATCCCAGGAGATAGTCTGTTGCACATAAACATAGTGATTAAAATCCTTTTTATCAGTATTAAGGCAAACATAAAAGTAAATATACACTATATAAACATGCATTTTACATTTAGTAGACTAGAGCTTATCCTTCACAAACAAGCCTAGTGTGTAAAAATAGTACTGAAGAGCCTGACATAAGACAGACATGACGTGTATTAATGGAAGTAGGGGTTGTCCATCAGTGTGGAAGGATGAAAGGAGCTTCTGTATTGTTTACTGTTTTGTCTTTATTCTCGTACATATTCTGTTTTCTAAATGTGTGGTACAGCTGGGTGCTGTGTCTGGATGTAAAGTCCGTGAGGGTTTATTAAAATTGGGCTTCTGCATGATAAATCTGGATCCACACTGATGTAAATGACACCATTTCTAACAGAGGTGCATTCAATCAGGCCTCGTGTTGACTTTTGGAAATCCACAAAAACTGTTTTCATTGTACGGGTGATTCATTTACACACAAACTGGTGTTTTGGTAGCCCAGACACACTTGTTTTCTGAAACGGTGATGTCATAGCCCCGCCTCTCCCTTAACCCGTATTCTTTTCCATTCATATTCTTTGTTTGCAACACACAAGCTTTATTCCCATGCTTCTTCTTTTTCTCTGTTTTTGATGTATTACTGTGGCAGCGTGACACTGTCATGTACTTTAGTATTTTTTTGTGCATTTCTTGAGACAATGCTATGTTTTTGGAACATTTTTTAGTCTCTTTGTGGAAAAGGCCTCAGTTGTAAATCTCAACTTCACTGTATTCCTCACTGAACCTTTGACTTGAAGAGAAGAAGACACAAAAACGACCCTTAAGCCCGAAGAGATTTGATTAATATATTTGTACGGCTGCAGCCCTGGTTTGTAAAAGTGTATTAGTGAATGAAATGAATTACATTTTCCTGATAAAGAGGCAGCTCAGTTGATGCTCCCCAGACAAATTAAACCTACTATTAAATTGTGACACTTACAGTATGAGCTTTTTTTTTTTTTTTTTTTTTTTAAACGAAAACTGGTTTTGATTTCATGTTTCTTAATTCGTTTTCATAAGGTATATTCGCTCTCTACCATGTTTGAGCCGAACTGGGTCAGATTAACTTGTGGGTCCCTGGAGGTGGAATTAGTTTAACTTCAAACATGCAGTGGAGAATTTCCTCTGAATGTAATCAGTGGTGGCACTCAGGTAACTTGGACCCCCCTGTGAGCTCCTCCCTCCCTCATTCCTTTTTAAAAATAACTCACTGGCCTGTCGTTTATTTTGCACGTTATTTTGAAGGCATCTCCCGCTGTATTGGATATGACATGCTGGGGAGGAAAAATGAACAGCAGGCTCCGTCCTCTCCTTCGGTAACCTTGAGCAAGGCACTCAACCAGCATCGTTAATGGACTGCTTTTACTCCTGAGGTTCAATGTGCAAAACAGTGTGAATGCCAAGCAGTGTAATGCTCAAAAAAAAAAAAAAGTTCAGTGGCTGAGCCAAGGCTGGGGAAATAGTTAGCAACTACAATGTGACACTTGATAGGGAAACTTATTTTTGAGTGAGTTACAGAAAATGAATCAAGTGAAATTTCTCTATGTGTGAAGTCAGCTGTATTAGTTTCTTTTAGGGCTGGGCGATGAAACGCTAATGATATATGTTGCGATGTACGTTTTCCTCAATAGAAATGTGAGACATGCGTGATGCAGTTTTGATAGAATTCATTTGTTTACGTCATGACAGACAGAAGAACAGCCGATCATGATTAAAAAGAGCCGCACCGAACCAATCACACTAGAGCCACGTCAAGTTACACTGTAAAAAGTAAAACTCGAATCAACTTAAAAATTATTCTTCAATAGGTCACACATAAAAATAAAAAAAAAATAGCTGAGTGTACCAAATTAAATTGCATTGAATTGAATTTATTGTCATTTAATTTGATTCACTCAACTTTTTTTTTTCTCTGACCTACTGAAGAAAAAAATTTAAGTTGATTCAAGTTTTACTTTTTACAGTGTAGGTTGCCACACACAGCATAAGTGTAAGAGCCAGCTGCAGCGCACACACTAATGTTTTATTTATTTATTGATTTATTTATTTGGGCTACAGTGGGAGGTAATGAGTGTTGACCACGAACTCCGGCAACTGGGTTAGCCAAAAGTAGGGTGTGAACCATTTTACTTCTGGTGTACAACAGAGGCATACAGTACACTGTAAAAAGTAAAAAATTGAATCAACTTTAAAAAAAAAAAAAATCTTAATAGGTCACACAAAAAAATTAGTTGAGTGAACCAAATTAAATTACATTCAATATACTTTAATTTGGTTCGCTCAACTAATTTTCTTATGTTTGACCTATTGAAGAAAAAAATTTCAGTGTATTCAATGTTTTACTTTTTACAGTGTAGAAAGCTGGGAGTCGGACATTCAAAGCAGGTTGTTTCACTTTTGGTTTACGCCGGGGATGGGCTATAACACTGAAAATTAAACTTAAGACACTTATAAGATAAGGCTTGGGTCAATAAATCTTCATATGGGGGGAGATGAATAAAACAGAGGGATTAATGCATAACAGCTGAAAGGGGATAATTGTAAGAGCAGAGGGATGGGGTTCTCCATAAGTACCCCAACATCTCTCTATCTCTCTCTCTCTCTCTCTCTCTCTCTCTCTCTCTCTCTCTCTCTCTCTCTCTCTCTCTCTCTCTCTCTCTCTCTCTCCCCTTCTGATGCCTTCACAGCTAACTTATGAGAAACAGAAAATTTAAGCTTGACAAATATAGTGATTTGATTTATATCATGATACACATCGATATCATGTGATGTGAAAAAAAAACAAAAAATCACGATATGATTTATTTCCATATCGCCCAGCCTTAGTTCCAGGTAAAATGTTTGACATTATCAAAGATGAAATGATCTACAACAGGGGTGGGCAATCCTGATCCTCAAGGGCCGGTATCCTGCATGTTTTAGATGTTTCCCTCTTCTAGCACACTTAGGTCATTATCAGTCTTCTGCAGAGCTTGATGATAGGCTCATCATTTGAATCAGGTGTGTTGGAAGAGGGACACTTCTAAAACATGCAGGATACCGGCCCTCGAGGACCAGGATTGTCCACCCCTGATCTACAACATAAAAACAAACAAGCTCCCAAGGTCATAAAGCCACTGTGACATTTTTCCTCTTGGATTTTCTTTCCTTAAGTCGTTTGTGTGTTTAGACTGAATTCACAAATGAGGAAACCATTTAGGATAAACGCATTACATATACACAGGAATTTTACAGTGCAGATATGTAGGACTATTTCATATTAATGTAAGATTCTATCCATACATCTAAGTCCCTTTGTCAATAACTTCTGGTATCTGTTGACAACCATTACAGTGTCAGTTTTCAACACACAGGAAACAGTAGAAATCAGTGGAAACTGATTATATGGGATCCCCTTTCCTATTGTTTTTATTTTTGTGTTTTCTGTCTTTGTCTTTTATATTTTATCACATCAGCTCTTTTCCTCAAACACTAACGAAACCTAAACAGTCTAAATGTCTTCTATTTTTATTTTGTCATTTTCAGACAAGACCACACACTGAAAAATACTGTTATGAGGGTACTCTGTGTGTTGAAATGTGTATTACAGCCAGGCATGTGTGTGATGACTTGAGAATGAAAATGTGTAGATTTAGTTTTAGTTCAATAATTCCATTTTCTAATGGCTGGATCCAAAAGAAATGGATTTTTCCCGGTAATTATGCAGGGATATCTACAGTGTTTCCTCTGCCAATCTGCTCGGTTACTTTTGCTCATATTAACGAAGAATTTTGTGCTAATGATATCCTGGCTCAAACCGACCCAAAAAGTCTTTCAACTACCTTTGTTTTGTGTCAGTCTGTAGTATTTCAGGTCTTTCTCATCGCAGCCACACATTTGTCCACAATGAAAACAGCAAAAATCCTCACACTGCAAAGGATTTGGTTCTTACCAAGATACAGAAACTTAGATTTAGAAGTGTTAGATAATTACCTCCGCCAAGGAGGTTATGTTTTTGCCGGTGTTTGTTTGTTTGTTTGTCTGTGTGTCTGTTTGTTAGGAACTTTACATAAAAACTACTCAACGGATTTTCTTGAAATTTTCACCAGTGATAGAGAATGATGTTCCCATTAACTTTTAGTCACGATCTGGATAAATCTCTGGATCCAGGTTTTTTTTTGAAAATCCGGAAAATCCCTATCTCTCATCAATGTGCAAAATTTAAAAAATCATATCTCTGTCAATATTCAGCCGATTGAGTCGTGCCTTTGTGGGATGATAGAGGGTC
>JAQQZY010000017.1:11470277-11484203 GCA_030068375.1 Ostorhinchus rueppellii | reverse complement strand
TCCGAGCGCCGACTGGAACAGTACCGTAAAGTATGGAATAATTACGCCGTTCATATCCTGAGCGCCGAATGGAAGTGCACTTTACCGTATAGCATGGAATAACTGCGCCTTTCGTAACTTGAAATTTCTTTCGTTAGTAGAGTAAATATTTTATCATAAAGGATTTTCGTAACCTGGGAATTTCGTAGGTAGAGTCGTTCGTAAGTAGAGGTACCACTGTACTTGGTCGATAAAAGGTTCAACTTTTTCATTGTAATTATCAAACTCCACTAGCATTGTGGAGTTTTGTGTTATCTGTCATTGTGTTATCTGTACACATGATAAACTTCCTGTGTGCAAGTTCACGCCGCGTTAAATACCACGCATTGAGGGTTAGGGCTGTGTATCGCCAAGAATCTGGCAATACGATACAAATCACAATACTACGATCACGATATGATATATCACGAAAATGTTAAGGCAATTTTTTGTTTGTTTCTTTTTATTATGTGATTATTTCCTTGAAGAATTGAATTCGACCGGAAATCTGCGCAAATACTAAACACATTTTTATTTGATCACAACAGGATCGGATGCTACATCACAAAATTTTCCATTTTTAAAACTTAAATGATCTTTTACAGTCACTAGAGTTTAAGATCCTGCTCAAATGTTCATATTCTATTAGCTCATAACTAACATCATAGCATTATTTTAGCAAAATCCCAACAAAAGGAACTAACATCTGCCTCTCAGACAGTAAAAAAGTGCTTTTAGGACGCTTCAAATAACCATTATTTAATAAAACACTGTTCAATAATAAATAAAATAAAAATGAAAAAATGAACCTCTGCCATATCTGCATTTGAATAAATACCTAAAAATATCAATACAGTATTGTGAAACGAAATATCGCGATATATTGCAGAACTGACATTTTCTTACACCCGTACTGAGGGTTGGGGTTATGTTAACCGGAGATCTTGGCGTAAATTGACACGGGACCAAATGTTGTTGAATAGCACGTGAAAAATGTGTATGTATAGCACGCCATAAGAGCTGGTGTGACATACAACGCCTTTTCATGAGATCCGTCTTGTATCTGATATTTTACAATACACCTTCAGCCTGAACCGTCATGTCGCATTTATCCGACCTTTACGTCATTGAAACACGACAGACTATTACAATTCGGCATCCTAGGAGGAGGAGCGACGGGAAAAACATATAGACTTTTGTAAACACGGCGCGTACTTGCGCAGTCACGTATTATTTCAGGACCTCTTTTGCACTTGAAGGTGTATTCAAGGTCGCATTCAGTTCATATTCAAAAGTGATACAAGTTACATTTAACCCATAAAGACCCAAACAGCCACTGGTGACCAGCATCTACTGATCGAAACCGTTTAATATCTGTTTATCATCAATCCTATCAGTCCATGTAAATAATTGGTGTAAAATACAGTTTTTCATCTTTTCATGGGCATCAGATTTGATCCATTTGGACGTTCAGAGGCTATGTAGTTACCATGGAAACACTGTCATCTTCTACAACATTGATTCACCAGTAAAACCCATAGAGTTGGACCAATGATGGCAGATGAAACACTTCAGTTAATGATATATTTGCTGAAAAAATGGAGAGAAAATTCATTTAGGAACTGATTCAAATGAGCTCTGGGTTTTTATGGGTTAAAGGTGAGTTTAAAGCAACAGTGAAGGAGCGAGGGAATCATTTTTATTCTATATTTTACCGAAAAAGTCATTTTGTCTACAGTTTTAATATAATAACCAATGAATTTGGATGGAGACACTTGGCTTATGTTCAGTTAGTAACCGCTTAGACTGAAAAACTCACTTTTGCTTGAGTTTTCTCTGTTTGTAATAAAATAAACTTAACTTTCATCGGAGCATTAATGAACATCTACATCAGGGGTGTCGAACTCATGTTAGTTCAGGGGCCGCATTCAGCCCAATGTGATCTGAAGTGGGCCGGACCAGTACAATTCATTCATTTTCTGAACCCGTTTCATCCTCACTAGGGTCACGGGGAGACCAGTAAAATACTACACATAATAACCTTTATATAATAATACAAAATTTTCACTTTGCTTTAATGTGAAAATATGAATAACTTGAACTACCGTGTACAATCTGACATTTCTTAAGAAAAATAAGTAAAGTTTGTTAAATCCCAGCCTAGGGGTTCACTAGGACGTACATAATATGCTCAGTTTGTTCACCACCAACTCCCAAGTTACAAAATCCAGGTCGAAAACAAAACTAAATTTCACAATATTTATTATTTAACAACTAAAGAAAGATAGGAGAGGGTAGGGCTAAAACAAACAAACTCTTCTTCAAAAGGTAAAACTAAATACGCTATTCTCAAAACAGAACAGGGGGAAAAAACAAAACAATATTCTAATCTAAACTCTAACGAAAAAACAGGAGAAAACGTGAAACAAAAGAGCCGCCCTCTCCTACAAATACAACAATACACACTATCGAAACTAACATCAAAACTCTATAGTTACTATTTACAAATTATCAATCGTATACACAATGTCTGGTAGTGAAGCTCACACAGGAACGGGTCGGAAGGAGGAAGCGACCACCAGAGAGACAGAACACTGGACTGGATGCTGTTTTTAAAGGATGATTCATTACGGTCCTCCAATCCACTGTCACTTCCTGCAAAGCCCCCCCCCCACACACACACACACACACAAAACACACAACACAGCACCCCTACAGGATTGGGGGAGAAACATACACTATACAGAAAATACAGAAAAACACAAATTATGACCCAGGATCATAACAAGTTTCATCAACATTATGGCTCAGTTTATTATTAACACAATGTACAGATCACTGTGAATCTATTATTTTGTTAAAATTTGATTTTTTTTCTTAAAAATGTTTGTCGTTCATAATTGTTCAGGATATGCACATTTTATTGTGACAATAGTTTCTAATTGTAAATATTTTCTTAATGCAATTTGGCACTTTTGACAAATTACAATTTCTACTGTCATAAGTGCAATTTTTTTATTTTGGAAATCCATCCTGTGGGCCGGGTCGGAACCTTTGGCGGGCCGGTTTTGGCCCCCGGGATGTATGTTGGACACCCCTGCTGTAGATGATTATGTCTTATTTGAAGTGTGATGAGATATTTTGACTGGAAATGAGAAAAATATGCTTTTTTAAGATTTAGATTTTTTTCTGAACCAGAAAAATAAACACTAAAACACCTCAGTTAGACTGGGATTCAAAAATGAAGTCTTTCTGTGAAATAGAAGTGCAACCACACCACCAACTGCACATCCAGACATCTGCACTGTTTATCAAAGATGTGTTTAACTTTGTTTATAGCGCCACTGTCTAACCAAACTCCACAGCCTTATTTATTTGCTCAAAATGTAGTGTAGACATACCTTTTTTTTTTCTTTTATGTGACTTTTCAGACATTTTCTTCAAACTTGCTTGATATTTTATGCAAAAACAGAAATATTTAAGAGCTCAAGAGTGAACATAAAGATTTTCACAGAAAGTCTGAGCCGAGAAGTCAGTGTATTTTATGCAATGTATCTTTTACTGAGACATTTACTAGTTTAGCGGTGGAATTTTTAACAACAAAAAGAAGACTCCAACATGAACTTGAATGAATGTTTCATACTGAACTATTAAAGGCCCTGAAAACTCTGAACAACAGGGTCTTTCACTGAAAACATTTAACAGCTGTTTCTGAAAGTCAAGGATCCTTCCCTTCACGGTCCTTCCTGCTGAACGGAACCGTCCATATTGTGCAGCTTGGATCAAGGTCCTTCTCCATTCTGTAGTTGGTATATTTGAGATGGAAAATAAAACACAAATGAAGGTGGTAATAAGAAGTCAGCTACATCTATTCAGTCAGCCAGTGTCACTAAATGAGTCAGGGAAGCAGCTAATTATTACTAATTTACAGTGTCAATAGTATTTAGCAGAATATTAACACATGCATTCACAAGCACAATAATAAAGATGGAACAGCTTTATATGTTCTGTTACAACATGGAACAAACGTATCATAGATTTTCCCCAATTGTATTAAATAGGCTAATATGTTTATTACTTAAGCATCTTATTTTACTCCAGATGTTCCATTTATTTATGTATAAGTGTAATGAATTGCCTTTGTGAAATGTGTTATACTGTAAACATATTGCACACTCATATTTAAATGCATATTACATTGGTGAAGTAGTTTGTTATTTTCATGTGGTGTCATCAAGATCCATGCAAAGGACTATGGGTATACTTAATGAGCACAGAGGATCCTGAGAAGAAGCCTTGAATATCCTCAGAAGGAGAAAGTCGATGACGTAGCGTTATGTAAATGAGGCCTTGAAGGATCCATCCTTGACTTTGAGAAACACACTCACTTCTGCATTCGCACGCTCCATTTCTGTTCTCTTTAATAGTTTAGAAGAAGCAGGTGTCATGTTTCTGTATGTCAGTGAGGATTTAACGAAAACATTAAAAAAGCAACACCAATAATAAATGAATGATGAATGACAGGCGACTAGGCTTCCATGGTACAGACTAATGTTTTAACAATACTGCGTCTTCTTTTAGTGTCAAAGAGAAAAGCAAAGGAAAAGAAATCCAAAATGCTCTTAAAATGGGCGTCTTCTGTCATTTACAAAGTTCAGATTTCAGCTTCACTGCTTCTGTGTAAATAAAAAATCTGTCTATAATTAAGTAAAAATGTATAGTTTTTGTCAGATAATGACAACAAAAGCTATTATAGAGCCTCTGCAAACCCTTGATTTACACGAATTCTACATTTTATATGAATGTTTTTCATTTATAAGCAAAATTGTTATTCATTACTTTGTTTTTCATTTGTTTGCTTTTGTTAGTATTTTCTTTTGTTTTTATTCATATCCACACGTCTCTTCCTTTTCCTTTGCCACTTTTTAATCATACCTGAGGGTGATTATCCATAAACAAAGTCAAAACATGTTTACAGGTACTAAAAAGCTTTCATGTTTGTATCGGAGTGCTTCTGGCTTGTTTTAGGCTGTTGTGTTTTTGTATTACTTACTTTTTGAACATTAATGATTGGTTTTTTTTGTTTGTTTGTTTTGTTTTGGTATGTTTTTACCCTATTGTTTTTAATTCATTCCACCCTATTCTTGATTAGTAGCTTATTCCTTTATAGGTTTGTAAATTTTGTGTTTTTTTCCACTCACTAAAGCACCTACTGCCATTTTTTTCCTAAAAATTAAAATTCTGACTTATAAAGTGGAGTGCTCAGGTAATATCTACTAAAACTACACTTAAATAAAGACTATATTTGCTTGCTGAAATCTTCTGTAGAGTTAAACACTTTGCAAACACCTTTTTTGTCATTGTCGTTCCCTGCTCTAAGTTCTTGTTCATACTTGGTGGTTCTGACTTTTGATACCATCAGAAACAATATGTCTGCTCTTTGGATTTCACGGTCAGAGAAGACAACAAAGATAAGAAAAGCACAAATGTACATTGGCAAACTGTGTGTCCAGACATATGGTGCATGTCTGATTAAAAAAAAAAAAAAAAAGTTGATTTGTTCCTGAATGTTTATCTCTATTCACTGACACGAGTTTATTCATCTGTGTTTGAAGTTATTCAAGTGTATTCATGCTTCTCAGTAATTCAAGCTTTCAAAGATAGAGCAGAATGTGTTGGTTTGTTTCTTCAGACCAGTGGTGTCAAATGTATGGCCCACCAAATGCAAAAATGACAGAAGAATATATATTAATATATTTTTCAGTTCCAAATGCCTTTTACTTAATGTTATGCGCCTTTGTGTATCCACTGTGTAATAATAGTGTTCAAATTCACTTTTCTTCAGAAATTTCAGTTTATTCCTATTTTGTGTTAAAAGATAGTTTTTAAATGTAAACATTTTCACAACATAATTTAAAACTTTTTTGCACTGAATAGAACAGAAAAATTTGGAAGTGTCATTATGCATAGGTTATGATGCTCTTATTTTACTGGTCTGCTTAAGATCCAGTGAATTATCCCTGAATTGTAATAAGTTTGACGTCCATGGTATTGAACTGTGTGCACCTTTTAGGTATGTTCCATATGTTTCTGCACAAATATGACCCAAACATGAGAATGTTTTTAGTCCTAGAACTAAACAAGTGGTGCTAGGCACAATAAACCCCATCCCTCACACATATTGTATCTTATTTTGACATTGATCCAGCTGATGTCATCATGTCTATGCATACGGTGATGCCAGTATATCAACTACCTCTGTACATGTGCCAAGTTTGAAGTAAATGGAAATAAAATTGATGTTTTTATAGACGTGAAATTTTGCCCATTTTAAGTTAATGGGTAAAAAAAAAAAAAAAAAAGATTTTAAAAATTCATTCAAAACAATGTAAACTTTGTACTTTTCCCAAACTGGAATGACATCTATTCTGGGTCACTTGCATTCTATAAAGCCAGTTTGGTATGAATTTGACCAATACTTTTGCTGCTAGAGTGTTAACAAACAAACAAACAAACCAAACCAAAGACAATATCTCTTGCCTCCCCTACAACAAATTCAGTCAAAAAAAAAAAAAAGAAAGAAACTGATTTCCAATTGTGTGTGTGTGTGTGTGTGTGTGTCTGTGTGTGTGTGTGTGTGTGTGGGGGGGATTTGACTTGCGTTTTTTCTTTCAAGTAGATAGTATTTTGGTTGAAGGGTTTGAAGTGAATTTGCGACACTCGGCATTAAGGGGTTAATCACAATTGCAACACAAGAAAAAGTAACTGAGAAATACATTATTGCTGAATGTCTCTTATTTATTACATTTTATTTATTTATTTATTTGTTTTTAAATGTATTTATTTCATTTTTCTACATGTGTCAACATGACAAAATGTATTTACATTTTAATAATGTGTGAGGTTCAGATGCAGGATAGAGAATTATTGTGTCTGAGTGTCAGGTCAAGAGTGAGTCTTCTAAGACGTGTCCTTCATTCTGGGTCATAACGTTTGTAGCAGGGTCATGAAGTCTTTCCTCTGCTTTTTTGTCAGAGTTTACAGTTTGCAGGCATTTGTTGTGCCTGCAGCTGCAGGCGTCTGTCTTGGGTCAAAGGGCTCTGATGGGGGTTTTCAGTCATTCAGGGCCACTGCACTTTCACACAGTGTGACAGTGGACAGTGTGACAGTTCTTTCATCTGTTCTCCTCAGAGCAGAGCCACAACATTTCCTCATGTGATGTAATATTTGAAATTCCAGACTGTAGTTATCAAAAATAATTGTATTGTGCTGAATCTAAATGTGATGCTGTAGTGCCTTTGTTTTAGAAAAAAATACTAAATATTAATTTCATGCCTATAAATGACTCACATCCCACTGGGATTTTTTTCTTCTTCTTTTCATCATGACACCTTTGGCTGAGTATTTTTTGAGCGTGTATTACAGCAGACAGTTTTATTATTATATTTAAAATAATATATTAATTCCACTCAGAGGTTCAGCAGGGAGCTCACAGTTGGCTGAACAGCAACTAAACAAACGTCTGAGTTGTCAAACTGAAAGCTTTGAATTGTCGCCTTGCTGCTGCAGGAGTTTCAATGAGGTGCTAATTTCCCCACAGAGTTTCAGAAAAATTATCAAAATATATTATACAGCAGCACACCGCATTCTGATTGTTCTATTATATTCAACTGAATTTTTCATGCGTTTTTTTTTTTTTGCATTTCAGAGAGTGACTGCCAGCTTCTCACAAAACTCCCCAAAGTGAAATGCCTTCGCAACAACAAGAGAGAAGGTACGTGTGTGCATGTAAAGAGATGATGTGGTTGTTTGTTCATGCATTTGTGTCTGAGACTGTGGATGTGATTTGGATGTAATAACCTACCCAGACTGCCCAAATCGGTTCTAGTTGTTTTTTGTCCTCACTGATAAAATCATGTAGTATTTAAAATCAAAGGGCTTCATGCAAGAACCACACACACCCTAGCAAATCTATTGAAATCTATAGGAATGACTGAATACAGTAGTGGGAAAAGGTATTTGGATGCCTTTAAAATATTGTCATGAAATATTTACAGACAGATTTTTTTTGTATTTCAAAGGGTGTGGTTGAATCAGACAGATACAAACAAATGCAAATAATTGTTTTTTATTTGTTGTTAATATGAAAAAAATACCAGAATTAATCATTCTTCAACATGTTGTCATATCCTGGGTGTGTTTCATTATGTTGCTAAAACATCCAGTTTTGACCTTGGTGGAACAGAGCATGTGCACAAGGGAACATATGGGTTTGAAGAATGGAACAATACTTGGCAGAGTTCAATGACTTTAAAGTGTTTCTTAATGCAATAAATCACAAAAGCAAGGTTTTTTTCGTTTGTTTGTTTGTGTTCATTTGTTTTTTTCACACACACAAGTTTTTCAGTGTCTTGAATTTTCTTAAAGGTATTCCATTTGCGAGTTTGTTAATCTTGTGTAGTTAGATTTCTGCAGTTTATTGAAGTAGCCCATAAAGACCTGGTGCTACTTGTGTGACAGTTCCCAAATGAATTTTTTCCTCTATTTTTAACCTTTCTTAAATAATTTATCACCATCTATTCTAATTGTATTCTCAGTATTTTACATTTTTAAGTAAAAATCAGGTATTTTTCTAAAAGTAAATATTTAATTACTGATCATGTAGACGGTCCGTAACAGTTGAGGGTTATTATAATACAATTTTTAAAATGTGAGGTTTGTAGTAAAATCTATCATTAACTCAACATTAACCCTGTGTCTCCATTCAATGTTATTTGTTAAACTGGTGAATAAATGATGTAGAAGATGACGGTGTTTCCATGCTAACGACAGAACCTCAGAACATCCGTATGGGTTATATCTGATGACCATGAAAAGATGACAAACTATATTTTACACTAATTATTTTCACATGTTGATAAAATTAGTAGATAAACAAGAATTTAATATTTAGATCAGTAGATGATTTGGGGTCTTTATGCGTTAAAATTACTGAAATATTCAAGATTTCATTGCTTTGAGGTAGTTTTGACTGTGAAAGCCCTGTACGCTTCAGATTTTTCTGATGCAATTGGCAGCACAGGTGTCACTCATCATGTTTATGCAGATTGTGCACACATTTTTGTGAAGCTACAAGCATTTGCTAAAACATGTAGCAGCTTGTGCAGATCCATCTTGCTAAAAAAGGAAGAGAAAGTTCAGATACAGTAAGGAGATGTTCGGGTCATGAGGCCTGTTGTCTGCTGGAGAAAACTTGTGACACTGGTGATAAAGACAGATGAAGAAAAAGGAAGTGAATCGTAAAAAATCAGGGGAGAATGAACACCTTTACAACACTGAAGACTCTTTACACTTGCTCATCTACACCAGATTTTATTTAAAGACTGATGAGTTTACCCATAATTAGTTCAGCTTTACAAAACTGACTCACATGTTCATCAGAATCTCACACATATATTTGTTTGTGTTGCTTTTTTTAATTATTATTTATTTCTTTTCGGCGCTGCACAGGCATTTCAAAGGTTTATTTTGGTAGAGTAATGCATAACAGTTGGTGTGAGATGTGGTCTTCCACTGACAGAAGATCCAGCCATTAAATGTGAACCAGCACGATAATCTGTCACAAAAGACTGCCTGAAATGCACTGAATAAGTATAATCAGTTTATATTTATATGTGCCATGCATTTACACTCAGCATGTGGATGTTTAGCCAGTCGGATGGAGCTTAAGTTAGCTGTCAACTACTGACAGATTAATTATGGTTAATTTGAGGATGAATGCACACTTCTTTGCTGCTGTAGATTCTACATGATCCTGCTCCCAGAGACACAAACAAAGCAGATGCAAGTGAAAACATATATTATCCAGACTCCTTTTGTTTGTTTTCTTTGCAGTCTGGTGCTTGTTTGCACTGATTTTAGTACTGATGTTTAGTATAAACTGTCAGGATGTTAATGAATGTCCTCTGTAGTCTTGTCTATGCATTTATATACAGTATGTGTGTGTGTGTGTGTATATATATATATATATATATATATATATATATGCCTTGCAGACAGACAAGCAGACAGTGAAAGTCTGAAGTGAAATTGATTCATCCGTCTTTGGTACATATGGATCTGCAGAAATCTGCTGAAATGACCTGAAGGGAACTGATGTGACAGGAGCTGCTGCTGAAATAAAGCTCAGAAAGGCACAGTGAGACAGTCTGTCATCAGAAAATGTTACTGAAGAGGAAAAAAAGTCTTCCATAAGGCTTAACTAAATATAACATAAATCAAACCACAAAAAAAAGTATTATGTGTTTTATGTCAAAACAGAAACTGCACTGACAACCAGAGGATGGTTCACGCTTCAATCCAACTAAATATGGATGTTGTTCCTTGTTTTAATGGCTAATACGAGACATGCTTCACGGCTATCATTTTTCTATGTAATCCATTTTAACTGGCTCCATGCTCTCAAATATAGAATACAAATGAAAGCAATACAGAAATTAACATGACAGCTTGACAATGTGAAAGGGTCAGGAGCCGTTTTGGATTGACAAGCAGAACATGACACCAAAAAAAAACAGATTTAGGTTTATTCTTATTTAATGACTGTGTATGTAGGAACTTATGGTTATGAGACATTGATACTGATATCTAAGGGTTTTATGGATATGGATGTTCCAAACTCTGAACAGCAGGGTGAGTCATGTCCCGGAACGCATTTAGGACTACAAAAACCAACAACCACTCCGCACTATGATTCCACAGACTGTATCTGTTACTGAATAAAGTATAAAGCTCTCTGTTTACACACGTCTGTATTATGGTGTCATCAAATGTTCTTCAAAGTAAAACTCATAACCAGTTATTTTAAAAGTTGGTCAAAATAACACATTACGTCTTATAATCTTCATGTGCTAGATCAGCTGATAGTTTACATTATAGCTCTGTTAGCTTAGCTTTAGACAGAAAGCAACTACAGTAAATCCAAAATTCACCTCAGTTTTCTGAACAGTTTGTGTTGCCAAAAGCTGCACTAAAGAAATGATTGTCCAAACAAGGTCAGAACTCTCCCAGTTTAACCTGAACCATGGGTCAACAAAACAACCAGCTTACAAAAGATAATAACATCCCATAATACCTTCATAAGCCTCATAATCAAACTCACTTGTGTAGAAGAAACACTGTGATTTCATCATCAAACTCTATTCTTTTCATTTAAAGCTGTGTCCAGTGGAGAAAACAACAGTGCTTCTAACTTTTATCACTTTGTCATTGTGACTCTAAAACGGTGTTTCTCATCGGGGGCGGTGGGACATCATCAGAGGGGGTTTGGAATGAGAAAGCTGAGAGGGGGCGATGAGAGCAAAATGGGGGGCGTTAGTCTGTATAAGTATCAATATCAAGCAGCATGTTATGTCAACGGCAAATTTCCTTTTTATTAAAAATGCATTCCTTTTGGGATGGCTCAGAGCAAGAATGTAATTTTTTTGCTTTTATCTGAGGTCATTATTAAGTATATCCTGGGGGAAATAGGTCTAAATTTCTCGTTTATTATTGGTCTAAAACGATGGCAAAGTGCCAGGGACCAAAAATGAACCCAGTTTCATAGAAGCCCCCATACAGTATATAAACTCCAAGGAGATTCAAAGGAACGTCATGGAAACTCACTGCGGTCCAAATGAATGAATAAGACGTTGCTAATAACAGGATAGAGTGAATATTGGAATGATAACAGTAGATACTATGAGCACTAAATAGCTTTTACGTATATGTGATCATGGGAAAGATAATGACCAGAGGTGGACAATCCCAGCTCCATAGAGTAAAAGTCCTGCCATGTTTTGGTTCCAACCAGTCACTGACCCAGCCCATTTGGATCAACACAACTCCTTATCCAGGTAGATGAATAACACTTATCTACAGTTTCTTAGAAAATATCTGCTTCAGACATTAAATGTTCTAAATCTTACATAGTTTAATTAAATGAATCACAAAATAAATGTCCAAAGTGGTGGTTAGCTCATGTTTTCAGTATATATGATGGTGTGTTATTCCACATATATGTTGGTTTATGTACATTTATACAATGGTTTTATAAATGTTCTACTGGAAAGAACCGGAAAAGTGAATGTATTGTAATGTGGAGACACTGTTTAGAGGTAGATCTGGTGAGTCTGAGACAAACTGTCCTTTGAAATCAAACCCATTCTCTTATTAATTGTCAGAATTTCACATTTTGGCCTAAGACTGCATCTGAGAAACTACAACCAACTAGGACTTTTGACTGAATTTTTCTTTAATTATGACTCAAATTTGGTAAAGCTTAATGACTTTCTGGAAGCATTTTACTAGTAGACCAGTGGAATTAGTGGAATCACCTGTGATAAGTGAACAGGTTGGAACTAAAACATGGCAGGACTTTTACTCTATGGAGCTGGGATTGTCCATCTCTGATAATGACTGTGTGATCGGAGAGTTTGGGATGCATTCATGTTATTAAGTCAACAGTGAAAAGGTTTCACCTACACTTAAATCCCCAGTTGCCTTTTCATTGAACATCATTTTGTCCAGATCATGCTCTCACTCTGCACTACCCTCATCGCAGCTGAGTGGGAAAAGACAGACAGACATTTCCAGACATCTCATTGCTGTTGTTTAGAAAAGTTCAAATAGCACTGACCTCACCAGGGCAAACTGAAGGAGAAAACACTCAGAAACCACTTAAACCATGTTGTTGTTCAGTGAGAAATGTGCCATTTGAACTCTGATTACTCTCTGAAACGTCTGTGAGTCGTTCTCTTCTAATATCCTTCTGTCTTGCCTCTTTGTCTTTCTTCATACTGGTATATATTTCCACATCTTCACATTTTACCTGTTTGGCTTCCTCTGTTGCCCACTCCTCACTCATGTCTCTCTCTTTGTAACAACAGGAGCACTTGTCCTACATGCTGCTGTTGAAGGATTCCATTATAGCACCGTCACGCTGGTCACACACACGCATGCACAAACACACATAACATGCAGGGTTCATCAGTTCAGCTAGTTAATGGTTTATGGCTTCTGTCCGTGTCACTTGATTTTTTTTTTTTTTTTTTTTTTTTATGCTCATAAAAATGCACCAGGCTGATACTCTTCGTCTTCTCTGGTGACACAAACACCAGCGCTCGAGTATTTGTACTTATGAGGACCCTCACAGATAAAATGCATTGTCAAATTAAAGCTCATTTATTCTAAAGCCGAATTAAAATGTGTGACATTTAATGGTGTTAAGGAGGATCTAATTACAGAAATGGAATACCGCTTCGATATAAATATTGATATTATGTTTTCTTTGGTTTATAATGACAACAAAATCATAATTACTGTGTTTTCATCATCTTAAAATAAGAGGGAGTTGAGGTTGCGGTTCACACAGTCTACCATGTTTCTACAATAGCTCATAGCTCACAGCAGACTAATTTTTTTTATTTATTTATTTTTTATTTTATTTCCGATAGCTTCCATTGTTTAAGTACATACATCAACTACAATGCTAGTGAAGATCAGAGTGAGTGTCACCAAATATGCTACACATGACATGATGCAGTGGATAGCACTTGTGCCGGCTTCCTCCCACTATCCACAGACATGCACTGATAGGTTAACTGGTTTTAATCTAAATTATAGATGGATAGGTGTGGATGTGAGTGACTGGTTCTTTGTCTCTATATGTCACTGAACTGGTGACATGTCCAGGGTGTTCTCCACCTTCGCCCATAAATAACTGGGATAGGCTCCAGTGATCCCAGTGAAGATAAAGTGGGTTCAGTTAATGAATGAACCATTGAAGCCTTGTTGGATATTAAGTGCTTGCTTCAGTCACACAAAATTGCTTTTTTTTTTTTTTTTTTTTTTTTTTTTTTTTTTTTAAGT